>JAEDXX010000317.1:0-80712 GCA_021725515.1 Epicauta chinensis | reverse complement strand
CCATATTACCCCTATAAATTCCGTTGTAACAAAAAAATTTCAAACAGTGATGATTTACTTTGACTTCATATGGTTGAAAATTTACTAACAGTAGTTGTATAATCATAAAGTCATTTGTTTGATAAAATCATTACAGTATTTGTTCAACTCTACTTACTTGGCTATCTGGATTTCCAATTCATCCAACAATTTAGCCAATGGTTTGTGTTGGGGATCAACTTCAGGTAATGGTATTTGTAGATCCTTACAGACATTCTTTAATAATTCCATTGCACGTACTAGTTTATCAAAGAACTTTTCACGTATTACATCCATGTCCAATATTAATTGTTCATATAAATTCGTAATATTATCAATAAATAAATGATCATATTCATTATTATTCTTCATATCTGTATCGTGGATTTTACGTAAAACGCACAACCAATTTAAGACGCCCTTCTTTGTTAGTTTTAATATTGTTGCTAACAGCATTTGGCTCCAAGGGTCGGTTGCAATCCTAAATTAATAACACAATCATCAATTATTATTATTGCTGATAAAGAACAAACAAGTTGCTTAGATCCGGCATTGGGTGGGGTAGTTTATTGGTTTTCATTTAATACTTCTGGTCTAGTGCCCTGCATTTTCAAGGTCAATCATGGTAATCTCTAGAAAATTCTTCGGTCAAGAGTGCCGAGATTATTTGAGCCTCATTTGTTTGTATCTCGTAAATGAACATATGTGTGGTGACGTAGTGTCTGACGTCATAAAATTGTTAGAAATCGTTGTAGCACGGAAATTGACAGATGTCAAAGCGCGAAAAAGCGTGAAAGCGTCCAAATCGAACACGGCCTTAATATGCCGTTTTTCGTACTGATCTTTGGATTAATCGGATAGTAAATTGCTTCCTGCATTTTCAGCAATTTCTCTTATTTCAGGTGGAGTACATGAAAATTCTTCACTCATTGTTAAATAAGCAATATGGCGAAAAACCAATTGACTAACAGTGAAAAATAAAACAATTGAAGTTTCCTAGGTGAATGTTCAATTGTTTTTTTTTAGTAACACCAACTCCCACCAATTTCCCTAAATATTAAATCTCGCAATTTTTTTGTAAAAAAGGGCACAAAACATGCAAAATAGAAAAAATAGTATAAAGAACTCGTGTCAGAAGTCGTATATTGCACTCGTCCTTTAGAAAACTCGCGTTTCCGCCGCTCGTTTATAAACTTGGACTCGTGCAATAATAGGCGACTTCTGACACTTGTTCTTTAATATACTATTTTTTGTTTGAATGGAATATATAATTAATTAGTTTAAAAGTGATCTCAATTATACTGGGCTTTAAATGGCATTTTTCTCTAAATATTTGTTTTAAACTTGTATTTATGCAACCAAAAATAATACTGCCTGTATTTTGTCAGCAAACCTCGCCTTCTAGCGGTACTACTTTAGCTGGTTCGAAGCAAGGAAATTCAATATGGCTGCGCCTAACCCGGCTTCACTTTAAATCATTCGTTAGCAATCTATTTACGTATATATCATTGGTTGGCACCCTTGAATATAGTAATATTTTTAGCAATTTACTTGTTTAACGAGATACCTGTCAAATCTAGTAATCCCTTGCTAATGTCAAATGTGCAAGTGCACGCATCAAAAATCCCCAACTCTCTGGTATGACGTTTGGAAGATTTATAAAATATAACATTGTGATTCATTACAAAAATTATTTTGAAAGTCACAAAAGTTCTTAAAAAAAAATCAAACGTACAAAACAATTGTAATATTATAAAATTTTGAGGTTACAAAAAAAAATCTAAACAAACTCATAGGGACTTTTGGGGCTTACAGTTGCACATTTGACATTTGAAAATTCACGCTCAACCAGCAAATTGTGCAACTGAACGGCCTAAAAGTACCAATATTTCCAAATATACGACCAAGGCCGGGAAAGAAGATGTCATACCAATATCTCAACATAAAAATCACTAAATAATTTGAAACTTAATTTTGTAATACATAATTACAAATACATTGTGTTTGTAATTATTGTTGATTATCATTTTTTTTCCAACCGTAATTATTCGATAAGACAGCAATTTTGTTTTATTTAAAAACGATTTATACTAACTTAACCTGATGTTCAATTCATCGGAGTCTATCACTTTGCTCGTACTTTCGTCATCCTCATTATCATACGTTTCCTAATCAACATTGTAGAATTATTCATCGACCTTGTTTTAATTGGTAATTATTCAACTTCGACTATTGATAGACAGCGGTTTGTATTAAATTATTCACGGTTTTTTTTTTGTTTTGTTTTAAAAAAGATAATGTAAATCGGAGAAATTCCATTCAAGAATAATTAAAAACCAACACAAAAACCTTTAATGACCCACATGAGTAACTATAATAAGCAATTTTGATGCAATCATTTGCATTAAATCGAGCGAAAGTCGAAAAACAAGCTGATATTGTAACATAACCTCAATAACAAAACTTATCGCTTGTATCATTAAAATCGTACAATAATCGATGATGTGGTGGTCGAAACAAGTGTCTCATCTACCAGAGGGCTCAGGTAATTGAAGAAATCATTAAAATATCCATTAAAACTGCTTAAAATTGCATAATCGCGAGTGACAACAGTTCATCGGATATTATCCTTGCAGGTCCCTTTGTGCCAGGTTGTATGGACATTATGATCGATTACAGTAAAGACGGTTTATTTATGCGATTCTATTATCCCACCGATCACAAGAAAAACGATCCTGTAAGATCCTTTTTTTATAATAATTTTTTATTATTATTGGAGAAATTGTTAGGTTATGTCGTCCCGGTGGCCATCTTGGATACCCGATGATAGTTACGTCCGTGGTATTGCAGAAGTTGTGATGAGTTTTTTACTGATCGTGCGTATAGTACTCTGGTGGTCGGCCAAGAAGATCCCCACAATTTACGGTGCTAAGCCGCGCTTAAGCGACAAATTAAAATGTGTTATATTCTCGCACGGTTTAGGCGGCAGCCGATTTATGAGTAGTTCGATTCTGTACGATCTAGCATCTCGAGGCTATCTAGTCGTAGCGTTAGAACACCGCGATAATTCAGCCTGTCACACGTACTACTATCAATCGAAAGCGGATGTACAGAACGATGCACGGACACCGATAAATTACCGTAGAATCGAGTTGGGTAAGACGCACTACGAGAAACGCTACGAACAGGTCTGCTATCGTGCCAAAGAGTGCCACAAAGTACTCGATTTACTACTAGAACTAAATGGTGGTAAAGTAGCGTACAATATCTTGGAAGATCTACCAACGGAGTCACCGATAGAGTTTAAATTATCGGATTTGGTGGGTCATTTGGATATTGCAACGATCACAATCGGCGGCCATTCGTTCGGTGGTGCTACAGCACTGTTGGCGTTAGCCCAACGCACCGAATTCCGCCAAGCGATCCTACTAGATCCGTGGATGTTTCCGATAAAAAACAACGACCTTGAACGTGACATCCAACAACCGTTGTTGTTCATCAACACGCAAACGTTCCACATTGCGACCAACGTTAACGCAATGGCGAAATTTCTGAACGGACCCCACGTCAAAATGTACACAATTCTGTACGTACCGTTTGATTGTATTGATCAAGTGTATAAACGTTAAGGCTATTTACAGACATACAACGCACGAGAATCAAACCGATTCCGTTTTCGTTGCTGGTTATTGGTTGAATTGGTTCATGACGAAATTAGAACCATTGGTGGCGTGGCAAATTAACGATTTTCTAATGTTGGAATTTCTGCACGATTACGTTGGTACTACTGTACCGATCGATGATTGTCGGCGGTTTTTAAACGAACAACAACACAATATCGTTGAAGGTTTAACGAAACCTTGGCCGTAATAGCGTTATTATCGCTTGTTTTTTTTGATAACAATTCTTTATACCAATACAGGACACGTGAATGAAGGACGTGTTATCTAATTTATTAATTTTATTAATTATCAACTCATAATTATAGAACCGTTTGTTTGGTTCCTTAACAATTTGAAGTTAGCCCAAAGGGCTAAGTTTGGTGCTAGTAGTGGTGGAATTTTTGGTAACGGTTTAAGTTTATTTAAAATACCATAGATAAGCTGCTTCGAATTGTATCGGCAAGCATATTGTGTGGTGGATCATGACCGTCACTATCTTTGATTCCAAACAGGGCCAAATAGAATGGATGAATCATATCTAGAAACGATTTGATAACACTAATCGAAACTCCCATTATTCCATCATTGGGTAGAAGACCGAGTAGTATTTCAGAGAGATCTATGAAATCGCCACGTGTAAAACAGCCAAGCATTGCAAATATTTGGTTTATATCTAAACCGTTGTTTGCAGGAGCACCTGTAATTCGTTAATTATTAGCCAAGTGTTATTAAACAAAAATCAAGACTTACATTGGACGGCTGCAATAGCACAAATTGTCACGAGTAGCACAGCAATTAGCACTTTTGCCATACTGTGAATTGAGTAGAATGAGCTTAAGTAGGGCTGCTAACACACTTTTTATATAGGAGTTGATGATAAGGACAGGTTAACGATAACGCTGCGCTACGTCAATTGTTATCGGCAATGAAACGATAAATAATCGATGGAAACGTATTTATTTTCCTTTAAAAAAAAAATGCAAATTTCTGCATTACTCATTCGTGAAATTCGGTGGACGTTTCTCAACAAACGCCGTCATCCCTTCTTTACGATCCTGTGTAGCGAACGTACCGTGGAACATGCGTTTCTCAAAATGTA
Organism: Epicauta chinensis; assembly: GCA_021725515.1. Lineage (NCBI taxonomy): Eukaryota > Metazoa > Arthropoda > Insecta > Coleoptera > Meloidae > Epicauta > Epicauta chinensis. Next base: position 75,933 of record JAEDXX010000317.1, on the reverse strand, counting down.
GCCCTTCACGTAACGTTGTCTCGTACGCTGTATTCACCGATTCTTTACACATCTTCACGATAATCGGGGAATTACTGGCGATTTTCTCACCCAACTTTATAGTCTCCTCCAACAATTTATCAACCGGTACCACTTTACTCACAAGACCCATCTTTTCGGCTTCTTGGGCCGGCACTTGATTACCTACAACAAATTGTGTGTTAAAATAATCGCGCGTTAAAACTATACGGAATTACAACCGGTTAGAACCATCTCCATGGCCTTGGATTTGCCAACGACACGTGTTAAACGTTGGGTACCACCGGCACCCGGAATCGTACCGATCAAGATTTCCGGTTGGCCGAATTTCGCATTCTCACCAGCATAGATGATGTCGCACATCATCGCCAATTCACAACCGCCTCCCAACTAAAATGCAATCAAATTTTGGTGTCCTACTTTATCGACTTGAAACTCGATGGTAAAGTAGCACTTTACCCACCTCAACGGTACAGTGTTTACTGTACCGTTGAGATGGGTAAACTTCATAGCAACCAACAACAAATAAACAAAAACTAGTTGTTTAGAGAAATCCATTAGCAACCAACAACTGTTTGAATAGTTAATGTCAAAACTTATTAGAAAATTAAAAACAAAAATAAAAATAAATAAAACAGAGTTCGAAGGGCAAGTATTAAACAAAATCTTGTACTGCACACGATGGTAAAGTATCTTTATCCACTCACAGATTTGTCTCCGCTCTTGGATAAAGTATAACTTTACCACCTTGTGTATAAATAGCTATTGTTTGGCTGGCTATACTTACAGCATAACCATTAACAGCGGCGATTACAGGCTTTTGAGATTCGGCAACACGATTCCAATGCGATAGGAAATTATGTGTGATACAGTGCGAGTAGGTGTTGTTTTGCATCTCTTTGATATCGGCGCCGGCAGCGAAAGCTTTCTCGTTGCCCGTAATGATGATGGCGCCGATTTTTTGATCATTTTCGAACGTGTCCAAAGCATTGGCCACTTCATGCATTAGACCATTGCATAGGGCGTTTAATGCTTTCGGGCGATTTAATTGGATGATGCCGATATTGTCTTTGGCACCAGCTGTTGAAGTTTTGATGTATTGGAATTCTACAAGTCATAATATAAAACTCGTTTAGTACACCCCGTATAATGATTTTTCTAGCTCAATCATAAATTCAATGGATTTTTGATAATTAAGCGGTAATTAAAGAGGAACATAACCTAAAATTTTCTAGATCTTTGAAACTTCTTGAGTACGCCCCGTACAACCACAAATTGTGTTTTTCTAATTTCTCGGCATTAAAGCCGATTTTAGATCAACTAAACACAATTGAATAAATAAAAATTGAGCAGATCCTACTCATTAATCGATAATTATCCAATAAATCGATCGATTTAAGAAATTATTTGATATAACCTCAAACTTTCTATTTTTTTGAACACGAAAGTCGTTTATCTTCCAAATTTCTGTAATTATCGCCGATTTTATATGAATTAATGATTATTATTATTATTACGAAGACAATTGTCGGATATAAGCCCAAGTTTTCTACAAAAATCGCATAACTTTTTGAACGCCACCTGTACGACCAAAAATCGTTGTTTTCTGATTTTCGGCATTTACAAGCCATCTAAATGACGTAATGACAATCAAATTAACTTCAATTAATTGGATTTGTGACGATTACTTGATAATTAACACGGAAATTGATCCATTTAAGAAATTATCGAATATAACCTCAAATTTTCTACGTCCGAAAAACTTTTTTAACTCACCCTGTACAACTAAATAATTGAAGCGATTTGTCAGAATTGGAGAGAATTTTATTCTTATTATTATTGAAAATTATCAAAAAGTGGGTCAATTTGAGAATATATCCTATATAACCTCCAAATTTCTACATAACTTTTTGAACACGCTCTGTACAACCAAAAATTACAATCAAATGGCCTCTGTTATACTTCATCCACAGTCAATGAAACAATTGATAACTATAAAATATAACCTCAATGTTTTAAATCTGAAAGTCACACAATTTTTGAGGACACCCTGTACGACTAAAAATGGTATTTTTGCAATTTTTGGAAATTAAATCGCTGTTCTACCAATTAAAGATACATATTAAACGAGTTTTATTAATTAATTAATTTTCTACATTTCAACTATTTGATCACAACCTGTACAAACAAAAATAGTTATTCGCTGAATTTTCGTATTTACAACCCATTTTATATCAACTAATAATAGTAATAATAATTAAATAACCATAAATTTTGATAATTAATCGATTAATTGAAGAATTGTCGAATATAACCTCAAATTTTCGACCCCGGACCAACTTTTCGAACGCACCCTGTACAACCCAAAATCGTATTTTTCTAATTTCGCTTAATTAAAATCGATTTTAAATCAATTAGCGACATTCAAATATATACAAATTGGCCGGTTTTCGTTATTTCGTCGTTAATTAACGATGATTTGACTTAATTCAATCGAACATAACCTCAAATTTGGTACTTACCAGTTGGGCATTTGCTACTGTACCATTTCGGGTTTACATTTCTAATCAGTTGATTTTTCGTATTTCTCGCAATTTGAGAAAACATAAATTTCGTTAAAGTGCTAGTTGCCATGCCGCCTTTATGTTAATTTAACAAGCAAAGTAGTGACTAGAACAGCACTGATTAACAGAATAAGTAAAACCGGTCCAAAGTCTTATTATTATTATTTCGTCCTATTCAATGATAATTAAAATAAACAAACTATATAATTCTCTAGTTATTGTGTTACGAAAGTTCAATGCTGATAATAATTGTTGAAATTGATAAGAATAACTTTATTTTTCATGAATTCTATTTTAAAAAAAAATATATGATAATCATCTATTTCTTTTTAATTATCGTTATCTACTTATTATTATGTGTTAAATACAGAAAAATAACATATAACTCCACCAATTTTGGTAGACTTATGACGTCATCAGAGAGCGCCATCTATAGAAATTTAATCTGAACTGTCACCGTTTACTTGCATTTCTCGCCAACAGATGGCGGCAATTGTCCGATTCTCACTAATTTACAAACAACCAAATTTCATTAATTATTAAAATAAAACAAACTGTTATATTGAATATTGAGACTTAAAAATTGCCTAAAACTTCGAAAATAAATAGATTTATTACAGTTTTATTCAGCAACGGCGCTACAATTAGCGTGAACAATTTGTTTTTATAGGTTATGTTCGAAATTTTCCCGCTCAATTTTCCGATTTGTTTCTACTCGCTGTGAAATTACAGGAAAAATTGTCTAAATTTCATTTGAAATCGACAAAAATGACGAAAACCGACACCCGAATCAATTTACCATGGTAAAATTACTAGATTTCCTTATTTTCCAGATAAACAAAAAGTGAGGTTATATCGCCGTTTTGTTTCTTCCAGGGTGGAAAAATACCGTCCCAGTTCGTTGGAAGATCTAGTATCACACGAAGATATAATCAAAACAAGTAAATCTTCAAATTTTTACAGAATAAAATATAATAACTCCAATTGTTGTAGTTAGCAAGTTTATTGAAGATGACCAGGTGCCCCATTTGCTGTTCTACGGGCCGCCGGGTACCGGCAAAACCAGCACCATACTGGCGTGTGCTAGAAAACTCTACACACCCTCACAATTCTCATCGATGGTAAACGATTTACCAAAACGTTGTTCGATTGTTAACTTTTTTTTTTTGTTTGTTTTTGGATTGTGCAGGTGCTCGAATTGAACGCCTCTGATGACCGCGGTATCGGTATAGTACGCGGCCAGATCCTGTCGTTTGCCAGTACGAAAACCATCTTTAAATCGGGCTTCAAATTGATTATATTGGATGAGGCGGATGCGATGACGATGGACGCACAGAACGCTCTACGGAGAAGTAAGTTTCGCACTTTTCCCCCATCGTAAGCGTGTGGAATTCGTGTCGATTAATTCTAATGAAAGTCGTGCGTTTTGTTTGTATCGCACACGTTGCTATCGAGATCGAATCAATTCAATTGTTACCACTTGAGTTAAAGTGTTGTTAATTGAGTGCTAAAAGAGAATTGTGAATCAAAAAAAAAACACAAAACAGGTAAATATTGATATACTTTTATTAAGTGTCTATTTTATAATTCGCCTAAATTTTCAATATCTCTTACTCTATCTTACTCATTATTTAATTCATTTTGATAATTGATAAAATTATAGAAATCCGTTGGTGGGTCTTGATAATTTCGCGTCTTCTCACTATCGATGGTTGTCATAACACAAGAACGATCCATATGACAACTGTCTTGATTACAACAAATACCATCGCTGGCACAACGACCATTAAATCGATGACAATTCATGAAGCCAGCAATACACGGTTCGTTCTGATGGAAATTACCATCTTTCTGGCAATGTATCGTATCGATTGTGTTCAATAGACAACCGAACGGGCCACAACAGATCTGTGGCCCGAAACATTGACCAGTGTGGCCGGGACCGCAACTTACACACTACCAAAATCAAACAAAAATAATATTAATTTTTTATCGATAATAATCGTGTTAACGGAGAGAATTACCTGTTTGATTGGCGTGTCTCTGGAGGGTGGGAAGCGGTTATTGCCGCCACGTTTACCACCACGCGGACAATTCGTTATTAGACAACCATTGCTAATTGTTAGAATTGTTAAAATAATTAGTATCAATGATAGTTTGTTGGTTGTTGACTCCATTTTTACGGTGACCGGTTGTGGAATTGTGGTGGATATTTGTGAGAGAAATTCGCTTTTATATCATACGAATTTGCCTAATTTTGTATGCATTCAATGATTTTTACTTATTCATCCACAATATAATCCTTTAATGTTGATATCCGTTGTGAATTTTAAAAAATTCTAAGTCTTTTCGAAAAGAACAGATTTACATGTTATTATTGTTATTGTGTGTATTCTTTTCTATTTCTTCTACATTTATAGATCGGCTTATTATTGATATACAGGGAACCAAATTCGACTAGCCACTCAAGAAGAAGAGTGGGAGAAAGACTCCTCCTATTCACCGATAACGATAGAACAATTGGGTGGTCAGAGTAGGTCGAATAGGCGGAGCTTTTATCTTTATTATTTAGACATTTCCCACTGTTGTTAAGTCAGCAATATCAACAAACATGTGTTGTCTTTGTCGTACTCATAATGAATTTTGAATAATTCTCCATAGGCACAGTATAATCGTGTCGTGTCTAACTAATTACATAACGAGATGTGTCCAAGTGTCTATGATGAATTATTCAAAAATCATTATGAGTACGACAAAGATAACACATGTTTGTTGATATTGCTGACTTTATTAAATTCCACACGTATTTATAGGGTCATTCCATATGAAATCGTCTGATTGGCGAAGCCGACTAATCTTAGATTTTGTTGTAACTTTGACATTTAATTTTTATTTGAATTAAGACTTTCAAGAGATGTCGTTTTTAGGCTTTAGCAATTTTAGCTGTAAAAATGTTACTGTTTAAGATATATGTGCGTTTGGGGCGGCATTTTGAAGCTGAAAGATGGTAGTTTTCATGTGATAGTTGAAAATTTGTTTAGTTAATACCTGTGCTTAACGAGATGGTGCTGAAGATATGTCTATTTAACTCAATCTTTGTGTTTTTCAAGTGACTCCAGCGTCTCGACTGTTTAATGTAAGTGACTGATATTACTCAGAAATGAAGCGTGAAAATAAAGCCAAGAATCAACCCGAATAGTCTACTCTTTATATACAAAATCTTTGCTTGAAGTTTTGAAATTTCTGAAATTTGCATTATTTTCAGAAATTTTAAAATTTCAAACAGAATTTGTATATAAAGAGTGGCCTATTCGGCTTAATTATTGTCTGAATTTTCGCTATAATATGTACTCTTAATTTCTGAGCAACAACAGTCATCTACATTAAACAGTCGAGGCGCTAGAGTCAGTTAAAAAACACAAAAATTGAGTAAAAAAGACGTATCTTCAGCACCATCTCGTTAAGCACAGATATTAGTTGAACAAATTTTTATGTATCACATGAAAACTATCATCTTTCGGCTTCAAAATACCACCCCAAACGCACAGATATCTTAAAACAGTAAATTTTTTACAGCTAAAATTTATAAAGCCTAAAAATGACATCTATTGAAAGTCTTAATTCGAATACGCCGAAACGGTTGCTTATAAAAATTAAATGTGCATAAATTTTGTTGTTTGGGATCTTAAAGAGCAGTCGATTTCATATACAATGACCCTATAATTTAATAAAGTCAGCAATATCAACAAACATGCGTTGTCTTTGTCGTACTCATAATAATTTTTGAATAATTCACCATAGACACTTGGACACATCTCATTCTGTAATTAGTTCGATAAGAAGGGATTGTACTGTGTCTATGGAGACTTATTCAAAACTCATTATGAGTACGACAAGGACAACACATGTTTGTTGATATTCCTCGCTTTATTAGAGTTAAATTCAACGCGTATTTATGGCAACTATTAACCTTGACTAAGTATGCGTATCTTAACAACAGTGGGGAGCGTTTAAATAATGAATAATAAAGATAAAAAACTCCTCCTATTCGACCTACTCTGACCGCACAATTGTTCTATCGTAATCCGTGAATAGGAGGAGATTTTCTCCCGCTCGTCTCCTTAAGTGGGTAGTCGAATTTGGTTCCCGGTATAAAAGTATAATAATAATATTAATAATAATTATAATAATACGTAGTAGAAGATTGGATTATGTCCGATTCTGAAGATGATAGTACAATTGGGAAACAATTAGGGATTGTTTTTGTTGGAGACGTGAATGTTGGCAAAGTAAGTTTTGAATAACAAAAGCGCGCATTCTAGTATCTTTGTTCTACACTTTTGGTTGTACAGAAAAATTAACTCGGGCAAGACAAAGAACATGCACAATAACCTAGTGAATTTGATCAATTCAAACGGTTTTTTTTTCAACAAATTGATCGCATATCGCGTTTACTCTCAGCTAAGCTATTTGGATCAAGAGTCATTTCTGTTGGTGTCTTTGTGAGATAAAATTCTACGTAAAAATCGACTTTAATCGGCCTAAATTGCTCATACACCATTTTCAGTTTCTTTTGTCTACAAATTCCAGTTTTTCGTAATTTAATCATTATGTGCGCGAACAAAATAAGTCTGATTTTAGTTGGGTTGGGGCAAGATATGATGAACCGAACCATGGTCTTTTTCCAGATTGTTTTTAATGTTTTTTTGCATTCTAAAAAGACCGGTTTAAAATCTTCTTGAACTACTTTGGCTTTAACTCTATATGCATGCCTGCAACTAAAAATAGGTTCTCTTTTTTATTATTATTTTTTTAATGCGAAATCAGATATTGTCAATATATTAGTCAAGCACCCATTTACTACGGGTTTTCCCATTAAAATTTCTTAAAATTCAAGCAAATCGACATTTGGAGGTGTGACTCGTGAATAGTTGTTTTGAAGACGAGAGAGAGAATGAATGAGAAAGAGAACGAGTGCAGGAGAGAGAGAGAATGAATGAGAAAGAGAACGATTGAAGGAGAGAGAGAGAATGAATGAAGGAGAGAGAGAGAATGAATGAAGGAGAGAGAGAGAATGAATGAAGGAGAGAGAGAGAGAATGAATGAGGAAGAGAACGAGTGAAGGAGAGAGAGACAATGAATGAAGGAGATAGAGAGAATGAATGAAGGAGAGAGAGAGAGAGAGAGAGATGAATGAAGGAGAGAGAGAGAGAGAATGAATGAAGGAGGGAAAGAGAGAATGAATGGAGGGAGAGAGAGAATGAATGAGAAAGACAACGAGTGAAGGAGAGAGAGAACGAGTGAAGGATATAGAGAGAGGGGGGGGGGAGAGAGAGGACGAATGAAGGAGATAGAGAGAGGGGGGAGAAAGAGAGAGTCAATAAGACCCTGTTGCACCCTTCTACCGCGACATCGCATATCTTTAAGCGAATCAAATCAACCATAATTACAGTAATATCTTGTCTTGACTCGAAATTTATGCCAATGTATCTACTTCACCTGCCAACCCTGTATAATTCCGTGATCTCGTTAAAACATGTAGAACAAATATACTATAGTGAGTTCATTGAGTAAAGGGTTACTAGATTTGACAGATGGCTTGTTAAACAAAAGATTGTAAGCGAGATATGGACACAAACAAATAAATCCCTAAAAATATCACTATATTCAATGGTACCAACTTGAATCTAGGAACCCTTTGTTTAAAGATAAGCCGCACTGAACTCGACAAATAATTGTTTGTTTTTTTTTTCGTTTTGCTTAAAGACAAGCATAATTCGACGATTTTGTTATGATGAATTTACAAGACAATATCAACAAACAATTGGTGCTGATTTTTATATACGTCGCCTGTATTTACCTGGTAATAAACAAGAATTAACGATACGTATTACCGATATAGGCGGTATGGAATTACATGGGCATATGTTGAAGAATTATTTTTATAAAACAAATGTAATTAACATCGTTTATAATTGAACAATAATTATTATTAATAATAATTATTATTGTAGATGATAATTTTAGTTTATGATATAACGAATTGCGTTAGTTTCGATTGTCTATTAATATGGATTGAAACAATAAATCGTCTAATGAAGAATCCACCAATTAGTGCAATTATCGGTAGTAAATGTAAGTCGATACATTAAGACTCGTATAACACGAGAAAATCTCAGCGTTATAAGAGTGTATGTTTTGTAAAATAATAACTTTTTTTGTATCTTCAAAAAAAAAGGCGATTTGGAACATCAGCGTGCTGTCCGTTTAGATAAAACGAAAGATTTCGTTAAAGACCACAAATACCTCAATTATTTAGTATCGGCAAAAACAGGAGAATCTGTACGAATTCAATTATAACCAACACGGACCTAGCTGTTATAATATAGATACTGATAACACGGTATTTTGTAACGTGCTTCGTTTAACACTGCTTATTTTGCCATCTATATCGGCCCTCAGAAAGAGAGACAGAAAATAGGATATTTGTTGTCTCTATAACAACAAATCACTTTAGCGCATGCGTGAAATGTAAAATAATTAAACCCAAATAGAATCAAGTTGGCACTAATGTCACAAAGAGCCAATAGTAGAACAGAAAAACGCTAGCGCATGCGCACATCGCAATTATCATGATAGAGAAGTCCGATATTGTTGCACCGTTTTGATTAAAACTCGCAATATATGCAGAAAACTGACTTTCTATTTGAACCAGTGGTTCTCAAAATTGCAAATTTTCAAAAAATCTAGTTACTGCCGATTGAGAACCACTTGTTCTACGGATCGCAAAACAAACATAATTAGTATCTATATTATTCAGCAGTGGTATTTCATCTAGGTGCACCGTCACCTAGATCAAATGCCATCTCTGTTGTTATACGACCATATTCTATAATATTAATTGGGAATTTTGTAGATTAATAGTAGTTTAATGGATGTGATAGCGAAATATTTTAAAATACCATTAACAAAAGTCGATAAAGAACATCAAGAGGCAATTGTTAAAGTTGAATTAATTAAATCAAACGAACAACAAATGAAAACGAATCAATCGACACTTACACAGAATTCCACTTTATGTTGTTTACAATAAAATGTCTTTAAATTAAAACAAAACAAAAAAATGAAGTTAATTTATTCACAAAAATTCCTAAATTCTTTTATTAATTTATTAATCTATTGACTAACTGGTTTTTCCGTTTCTTTTTTCATTTTCTAGTTATTGAAAAATATACAGAAAATGTGCGTTTCTGTATAATTTGTAATTATTTAAATAAAATCATACCGGCATTACAATCGCGTTGTACACGTTTCCGTTTTGGTCCATTAACACCGGAACAGATATTGCCACGTTTGAATTATGTTATTGATCAAGAGATGATTGGTAGTGATAATGTAACCGATGATGGTAAAGAGGCATTATTAACATTGGCCAAAGGTGATATGAGAAAGGTTATAAATGTTTTACAAAGTACATGGTTGGCATACAAATTGATCAATGAAGATAATGTTTATACATGTGTTGGACATCCATTGAAATCTGATATTGAGAATATATTAAAATGGTTATTGAATGATAATTTCCAAATAGTCTATAAAAGTATATATATTTTTTTAAATTCAATTCGAAATATATTTATTTATTTTTAAATAATCATTTTGTAGATATTCAAGAATTGAAAGTATTGAAAGGTTTGGCTATCAACGATATTCTAACAGAGATCCACCGATACGTCCATAGAAGTAAGTTTTATTTACACTATGTCCTCCGTTTACACGATTTTAGAGGCGCGTTCTAAACGAATTCAAAAACTCGGATCGACTAATCAATAAGCAATAAAATGGACGACTTGAGCCTATACGGTTCGCCGTCGCTGTATGTTCAATTTTAACAATCTTCTTCTAGTCTAGGCAACATCTGCCATTTTAGTGAATTTCTCTTGAAGGGCATCGAAAATTATGATCGATTCCGAATGACCTCTAGAAACTTTTTGAAAAATTTGAAGGTACGCCGACAAAAATTGCAAAAATTATAAGCAATTTAGTAGAAAAAAATGAGGGTTTGGTTTTTTGTAAATATCTCGGAAACTAGTAAAGATATTCAAAATTAGAAGAAAGATCCTTAAAGAGGAGGAAATTTCCTAAAAAAATTCTTAGCATGGACTCTTGAACAAAAAAAATTATTTTAACCCATTAAATAGCAATATTAAGAAATAAAAAAAATCACCTACCTTCTAGACACTTGAATAAACGAAAATCCATGGAAAAAATTTGTTTCCCGTAATTATTTTATTAGATATGCTTTTGTTAATTAACTAATTTTTACAAGTTTAAAATTTACATAAAAATCCTGATAATTGTTAAATTAAAAACCTCAAATTTTTTTCACTTTTTGAAGCTATTCTTGAAAGGCTTTAGAAAAGATCCCCGTTGGAAAAATTAAAAAATGTTGATTTTCCACTTTGTTATTAATAAAGGGCGGATTGAAGGTCATTTGGCAAGATTTACAACGCTCGAAATGCTCCATTGGCGTAGTTTAATTTTAATGCATGTATTTTAGGGTGAGCCAAAATGACTAACCTATCGAATTTATGGCCTCAAAAGGGCCTATATGTTGAGAAAAAAATTCTCCCATTGGACAAAATTTTTAGCTCAATTTTAAAAGGTGTCGGTGGCCATTTGAAGTTTCTCATTTAAATAACACGCAAAAAAATTTGTGTTCATTAAAAATGCTATAACTTTTGAACCGTTTAAGATAAAAATTTTATCCAGACACATTTTTGTAGTGCATTGAATTCTCTAAAAAGGTGTTTTGAAGTTGATTTTTTAACTCGAAAATTCATATACTTACGGGCTATGAAAGTTGATGAAAAACCAGATATGTTTAGTTTAAAGCTATTTTGGAAACTTTCATTAAAAATACTATAACTTTTGAACCGATTGAGAGGCATATTCTTATAGGACATTAAATTCTGTAAAAACATACTTTGAAATTGGTTGTTTTAACTCAGAAATTCATATACTTACGGGCTATGAAATTTGAAAAAAACATATCTATTTTCCATCAGATTTCATAGCCCGTAAGTATATGAATTTTTGAGTTAAAAAATCAACCTCAAAACACTTTTTAGAGAATTCAATGCTCTACAAGAATATGCCTAGATAAATCTTTTATCTCAAACAGTTCAAAAGTTACAGCATTTTTAATGGACAAAATTTTTTTTGTAGGTTACTTAAATCGGAAATTTCAAATGGCCACCGACACATTTTAAAATTGACCTAAAAATTTTTCCAATGGAAGAATATTTTTTCCAACATATAGGCCCTTTTGAGGCCATAAATTCGATAGGTTAGTCATTTTGTCTCACCCTAATGTATTTACATAAATTTATAAGAAATCACACGTAGAACAAATCAACAAAAATGTGTTCATAATTTTAAAGTTTTTTTTTTAATTTATTTTTGTCAAAAATTGTTGTTTTTTCTTAAATTTTCTATGGGAGAATCATCAGTTTGTTGTCCCTGACGAGCCGCTTTATAAAGAGCGAGAGAGAGCGACCAGAATTTCATAGAAATTCAGTACAACTAGGCACCTGTTTTTTCGCCGTAAAGTTACGACGTCACGGTAGCAGTTCAACTGGTCCACTGCTTCTCTACGTTCGGACACTATTTGTAAAGAAAAACGTTTCACAAGAAAAGATAGACTATGGAAATACAACGGCTGTGGCCAATAGGCTCTATACGAATTTGTCAGGAGACTAGAATTTGCCTTGCTCCATCTTGGAGCTGATATCCGCCCATTAGTTATTAACAATCTGAGAGGTTAAAATTGTTAATTATCAATCGCGTCAAGAAAAATTTCTTTTTTTCTTAATATTACAATTTTTTAGTACTCTTACTATTTAAAGTTACATAAAAATGATTGTTTATAATTTTTTACTCTAATTATTTAAATAATTGTTATAAACAAATGCATTGTTTATAAGATAATTGATTTGTTTTTGGATTTTAATCAGCAATAAATATTGATTTTTAAGAACAAAATCGTTTCTTAAAAAAATTGTTATTGCTTAAAAACGCATTTGTTAATTAACAATTTTAACCTCTTAGATTGTTAATAACAAAGTGGAAAATCAAAATTTTTTAATTTTTCCAACCGGGATCTTTTCTAAAGCCCCTCAAGAATAGCTCAAAGAAGTGACAAAATTTTGAGATTTTTAGTTTAACAATTATCAGGGTTTTTATGTAAATTTTAAACTTGCAAAAATTAGTTAATTAACAAAAGCATATCTAATAGAATAATTACGGGTAAAAAAATTTTCCCATGGATTTTCGTTTATTCAAGTGTTTTGAATTTTTTTATTTCTTAATATTGATATCTAAAGTCTTAAAATTATTTTTATTGTTCAAGAGTCCGTGTCGGTCAGCGCGCACGGAACGCGCGTCACCCGCTTTTAGCGCTATATTCGCCTCAAAATTAAAATTATAAATATTAGTGGTAGACTTCCGCAAGGTAGGAGTTTTATAGGAAATTTCCTCTTCTTTAAGGATCTTTTTTCAAATTTCGAATCTCTTTAATAGTTTCCAAGATATTTGCGAAAAACCAAACCCCCATATTTTTTTTTACTAAATTGTTTATAACTTTTGCTATTTTTGCCGGCACATCTTCAAAATTTTCAAAAATCGAATGAGCTCTGGTTCATAATTTTCGATGCTCTGGGAAATGGCAGATGTTGCCTAGACTATCCCTGAGATAAAGCAGCAGTCGAACCCATTTTCTCTTGCGACAATAAAAATTAATGTAAAGTGTACTTTAAAGGATCATTGAGGCGATAATTGTTGCTATTATTGATATGTTAATAGTGTAGGGCATCAAGCGTATACCGATCTTTGTGATTTTGCATCCTCAGTCTCTTGTACCGAGAATTAAGCGTCAATTTTATTCCGAACAAATTATGGAAATTCCAATTTAACTCAAACCCGTATAAATCTAGAACGCCTGCGGCCATTTATCGTATCTGACCCTGTTTTCAAAATTACACATCCATCCGGGTTCAATAAAGCTGGGCTTTTGTTGATTCCAATATACAGTAGTGGCGAATGAAGTAGAAACCTTTGAAGCAAAACAGTTATTTTTCTCTCTCTCTCATTTATTTTATAATTATCGAATCAAAACAAGACACAAAAGCAGCGTTGTTTTTTTTTATCGATTTTAAAACCCCAATTATTCAACAGATTCATACAACAATATCTACTTTGTCTCTATCCTGTTCCCACTCTCTTTTTATTCATCAATCTATTGCACTTTCCCTCTACACTTGAACGATTGAATGTTATACTTCCATACGGAGATTCGGCGAATTTTCAACGTTCAAAAATGTGCTTTCCTGAGCCTCATGACTCTTACCACTGCATGTAATTGTGTTGTACCAAATTCGGAACTGTATCCGTTTACATAAAGCCTGACCTAAATACAACAACTATTTAATTGTCAATTTAACAATTGTAATTGTTGCTAAGACAGAAAAATACCGTTAATATCAAATTCTGGCAACAGGAAGTGTCTATAAAACGCCGATTTTATTTGTAATATATGTAATAAAACACTTGATGCCCTACACAGCTGATTTATTTGGATTGATTTAGAATTAATTGGATTTCAGTTGAATTGCCCCAAGATGTTTTAATCAAATTATTTGAGAGATTAGCCGACATCGAATATCATCTCGTATCTGGTTGTAATGAAAATATTCAATTAACAGCGTTAATTTCCGCATTTCAAGGTGTTAGAGATTTGTCGCTATAATTTTTTATATCAATAGAATAATAATAATAATAATAATAAAGGAGGGATAATAATACAATTTGAAACAAAAAAAAACTGGGCTTTACGGTTTCTCTCCACTCCCGCTTTCTCTTCTCCTTCGTATATTTGAATCCTCTCTTTCAATAAACCTAGTGGCGGCGGTGACTGGTTTTCAATTAAAATCCAGTCGATCCTCAACATTTCGCTAGTATACACACATACACGATTCTCTATTGTTTCCACATCGACGAATCCACAAATTACCACATACAAAAACAGGTAATATATTTTTTGTTAAATTATTAATTTCAGCTTTAAAATTGATTTTTGTTGTGGAATTTTGTGTGTCATTTGAATTTGTGTTAAATAACGGGAATCCCGTTCTGTCATTGTTTGTTTTTCTTTTGGAATTCACACACAAAAAAGCAGCCTTAATTTCACCACAACAACAACAACAACGATTATTGGTATTGATTACGGTCAAATTGGCTTGATCAGTGGCATAGATTTGTCAACAACCTTGACCTCGACGTAATGTTATTGGAAATAAGGTCAAGTATACTATAAATTTTCAAAATTGTGTTGTAGTTGTTTTGTTTCTTCCGTTGCCGCCCCCGTGAAATGAATTCGGTAATATGGTTGTTTATAACGGTAATCTATTGGGTGAGATGCCTGGAACAGACGACAATCAGTAATGCAACAATTGAACAACGAAATTACGTTGTTGCTACAACCAATCAACAATACGAACAATACCAAAACGAACCGTACCGCATCGATTATATCTACCATAATTATGAAGATATGACGAAATTTCTACGTTTAACCACCGCTAAATTCCCAACGTTAACGGCGTTGTATTCGATTGGTAAATCGGTGCAAGGCCGTGATCTATGGGTGATGGTCGTATCAGCATCACCCTACGAACACATGATCGGTAAGCCGGACGTTAAATACGTCGGTAATATGCATGGGAATGAGGCTGTGAGCCGTGAAGTGCTCCTGCACTTGATCCATGTAAGATTTTCGTTGTTAATCCGAATCCAAAAACAATTTGATTCACATTACAAAATTTGTAGCATTTAGTAACGAATTATAATCAAGATCCGTACGTACGTTGGTTGTTGGATAATACCAGAATCCATATAATGCCTTCAATGAATCCGGATGGATTTGAGGTGTCGAAAGAGGGTCAATGTGATGGTGGCCAGGGCCGGTATAATGCACGCGGTTTCGATCTCAATCGTAATTTCCCTGATTATTTCAAACAGAACAATAAACGTACCCAACCGGAAACGGAAGCTGTCAAAGAATGGATCTCAAAGATACAATTCGTACTGTCGGGTAGTTTACATGGTGGTGCTTTAGTTGCCAGTTATCCCTTCGATAATACACCAAATTCACGTAAGTGTTGCCAGCGAAAAAGAAAAAAGATCAGATCTGGCCAATTTTTAACTCTGATCATATATAGTTATACATAATTAGATAAAATCTTTTTTTTCAATACTAACAGTTGGAAGTAGACTTTACTTTACTAATATCTTAATGGTAAAGTGACACTTTTCTTCACTAGTGAAGAAAAGTCAATAGTGAAGAAAAGACACTTTTCTTCACTATTGACTTTTAGTTTCTATTGGGGGTACTAAAAATGATGTTCAACAAGTTTTTTTGTGGGCCAAAATCGACGCAATTTTTTTTCTCAATACCACACATTTTTAACAATTCAAAAATACACAGATTAAATTTTGGAATATAAGAAAAAAAACAAACAAAAAACTGAGAATTAAAATGCTTCTATCTTCAATTAAATAAAGTTGAATTTAAATTTCGATTAAAAACAATTGCGTCTACCACAGATCGTCTACTTTAATTAAACCCAACTGAACTCGTTAAACACCAAATTGCAAGTGATTGCAAGTGTCTCTGTCTCAAATTTTGCGACGCAAATTGGCCTTGTGTAGTATTTCGTCGAAGATCTTTCTTTGAAGAACTAGAATGTACGAAAATGTAAACAAACATCTATTTTTAAATTAAAGGTCGAAACGTTTTACTTTAAACAAATATAAATAATATAATAAAAAAAATAGATTAAATTGAAGGTCGTTAGTATTGAAAAAAAATGTTGTACTTTACACGGTGGAAAGTGACTTTTCACACTCGCGCTCTTATGAAAAGTGTCACTTTACCATCTTGTAAAGTAAATAAATATTTCATCGGGGCTGACCTTTTTTTTTCGCCGATGAAAAAAGATTTTATCTAATTATGTACAACTATAAATGATCAGAGGTAAAAATTGGCTAGATCTGATCTTTTTTTCCTGGGTTCTGTTATATAGTCCAGGCGCTGGAGGTACTTGAGTATGCGCATGAAGGGGGCGGCGCATTTTTTTTTTGAAAATATGCTTCATTGACCCTTAATTGATGAGGAAATGATTGATGCCAAGCGAAATTCGTGTTCAATTTTTGTTTATAACAATAAATAAAAAAAATAGGCTTATCAGCTCAATAATTCCGTAATTATTTATGAAATTTAATATATTATGAACTAAATCGGTAGAATATTTATCAAATATTAACTCAGAAGTCGAATATTTGTTTTTTGCAAACAAACTGTTCAAGTTGCTTAGATACGAATCCTGCAATAAAATATACAGTGTGGGCGAATTAAACAAGCACTAGAAGATTAGACTGTGTCAAAAAAAACTTGTTTTTGACGTGAAACTTCTTTAGGCGCGCTTGGGTGTAAATATTTTTCAATGTATTTTCCCTATGTAACGAAAAATGCGACGCTGTGAGGGGAAACACTTCCCCTCTAACAGAAAAGTGGGGGCGCTACCAATAGCGTCGCTTATACTCTGTCAGTTCCGCCAACTGCGTAAAATAAACACTAGGGTCGAAAGTTGGTAGCATTGATTGATGTAGAGCGCCCTCTGGAACGAATCTAAATTTTCAAGGCTTACCGCGATGATTTTTGAATTTATAAATTAACTAGCGGAGCCGGCAGACTTCGTCCCGCCCGTTCGTTGGTTTATATTCTCATAAAATTAACAATATCGAAATGTTTGAACAATAACGTCAAAGAAAGTGAGGTTAGAATCACTGTTGTCAACTTTTTAAAATGAAAATTTATAAATTAATTAATGGCGTTAAATTATACAGTTGCGATCAAAAAATTTCGAACATCAAGGACATCTAATTGTCACTTGGTGTAGGACAGCCTTTAATATTTTATATTCAAAGAGTCAGTAATTTTGACATTAAACGTTAATAATAACAGTAATGTTTGGCCCAGTCTAAATATTTTTAGACGTCAAAAAAAAATGTGTAAAATTTTTGACCGCAACTGTATATGTAAATACAGTATGTAAATGTAAATACAGAAAAAGACAACTGCAGCAAAAAATCGAGCTTTCAGACAACGACAGAAAGAAAATAAACCAATCAAAAAAATAAACTTTATCTCTAACCCAAGAAGTTTCACTTCTAACGCGCGGCGTTTCACGCACTTTCTATTTTTTTTTTAACAAATTTTGGATAGAATATTGAATTTTAAACAAAATAAAATTAGGATCAGGTGATTATCTAAATTAGTTAATTATTTATGGAGTGAAAAAGTCGAAAAACGCTGTCCGCAAAGTATAAAAGTGGCGCTGCGCTCGAGCATCTGACCTTTAAAGCGATATAACATAAGAAATGTTAGTTTTTTCGAATTTTTGCTAACGACATGATTTGTTCGAAATTAAATTTTCTACAAAATTGTTCCTAATGATTTTTTCATATTTGGTACCATTAAAGTAATATAATGATAAAACGATAGAATTGGCCGTTTTTTACTAACAAATGGATTTAATATAAACAAATACGGCATACGATAAATATTTGACTTCTAAGTTAATATTTGATAAATATTCTACCGATTTAGTTCATAATATATCAAATTTTATAAATAATTTCGGAATTATTGAGCTGATATTCTTTTATTTATTGTTATAAACAAAACACGAATTTCGCTTGGCATCAAACACTTTCTCATCAATTAAGAGTCAATGAAGCATATTTAAAAAACAAAAATTGCATCGCCCCCTCCATGCATAGTACCTCCAGCGCCTGGACTAATAAGACGAGTTTAATTTTAATTTTTTGATTGAAATTTTGCGCTTACAAGGATTGTGTCGATCGTCCGCTTTGTGTTCTTGTAAGTTCCTAATTTACTACGAATTAATCGACTAATCGTAGATTTTCCCAGTATTTCAGAGTTATACATCATCACCATCACTAACACCCGATGATGATGTCTTCAAACATTTATCGTTGACGTACTCAACGAATCACGCCAAGATGAGTCGTGGTGTGGCGTGTCGTTCATCACAACAGGGCTTCAAACGGGTAAATCCCAACTTTAAGAGACAGTAGAAATGTTGATTTTTTGCATTAATTAGGGGATAACTAACGGGGCGGAATGGTATCCTCTCACCGGCGGTATGCAAGACTTCAATTACGTCTGGTACGGTTGTATGGAAGTAACATTGGAGATTTCGTGTTGTAAATATCCACCATCAAGTGAATTGCAACAGTATTGGTTGGATAATCGGCAGGCGTTAGTCAAGTATTTGGGTGAAGTCCATCGTGGTATCCATGGGTTTGTTGCCGATTTGAATGGACAACCAATTGAGAAGGTTTCGTTGAAGATTAAACAACGCGATGTTGGTTTCCATACGACGAAATACGGTGAATTTTGGCGTATTTTATTACCCGGTTATTATAAATTGGAAGTGTACGCTGATGGTTTCGTACCGAAAGAGATTGATTTTGTTGTTGTTGAAGAACATCCAACTTTATTGAATATTACGTTAAGTTATGCAAAGGTATTTGGATTTGAATTTGTTAAATTAAAACACTTGTAAATATTGTGGTGGTGGTTGATGTTTCTTTTAGCTTGGTGATTTCTATCAAAAACCGATCACATCCCCACCGGTTGCAATGCTAGCACCAACAACCGTAATAACAAACAAATCAACAACTACTGTAGCATATAGCGAGAGTGAAATTATATTCCCACAGGATTAATCCAGAAAAAACACACTCACACACACACAGAGACACACTTATGTATATAAACCCAATATAAAAACTGCGTTGTAAATAGTTGTATTGTATATAGAAAAAATCGATTAAATAATTGCGATTTGTTGAATTTGGTTTTAGCGTAAAGACGGCAATTTCTATCATCGTCATCAACAATCACAGGCGTCGTATTATCGGCCTCAATATGCACCGCCACCATCATCATCCCAACAAACCGGAATATTCTCATCGTTGACCAGCGGTTTGAATAATATCGTTAGTTTCTTTGGTTAATATTTAAAATTAGCGCCTGTTTTTTTTTGGTTAATTAGAAAGAGCTACAATTAGGTTAGTGTAAACGGTGACGATTGGTAGAACTGATATTTACAGTATTTGTAATTTTTCATGAGTAGAAGATGTTTATTTTAAAATTATCGTTATAGTATTTATTATTGAATTCAATAAAGAAAATTGTTTAAAAAAAATGTGAAATTTATCGCGTTTCTACAATTTATTATAGTTGCCGTTGAAAAATCTAGATGGCGCCAAATTTGAATTAGTGGAAAATTGATTCATTTGAAAAAATATATTCATTTCAAATACAAACACTCAGTTCACCTATACACAAGTAATTATATATAATAATTGCGGTAAATCATTGGATAAAGTCAGAATTAAAACAATATCGTTAATTTTTTTGTTTAATATTGTTGTGTTTAAAATTAGCGCCTTTTTTTGGAGAACTGAATAGAGCTGCAATTAGGTTAGTGTAAACGGTGACGATTGGTAGAACTGATATTTACACTATTTGTAATTCTTGATAAGTAATGTTTATTTTTAAATTATCGTTATAGTATTTATTATTGAATTCAATTAAAAAATTGTTTTAAAAACTGTATTTATCGGCATAGATTTAATGTAGAGCGACATTTAAGCGTTTTTTGCAAATCTATTATAGTTGCCGTTGAAAGATATAGATGGCGTCGTTGTCGTTAATGGCGCCAAATTTGATTTATTACAAAAATCGATTTCGTTGATTCGTTTGAAAAAATATATTCATTTCAAATACAGACACTTAATTCACCTATACACAAGTAATTATATACAATAATTGCGATAAATCATTGGATAAAGTCAGAATTAAACGAAAATAGAATTTTTTTTTGACTAAAACTTATAACTAAAATGAAAAGAGATATTTTATCACATTTCAGTTACCACATTAAGTTTTTATACCGGAAAATTGCTAATACTGAATCTCCTTCTTTTAGAAATTTGATAAGGAAAACAATATTAGAAAAATAATAATGATATAAGAATTAAGGTTACGCATCGACCAATATTGTTAAATATAAAGATTGTTGTTGTCAGTTAATACTCTCTAAACGTTGCGACCGCGACCATGCCTGTTCTCGAGCACTACTAAATGCCACATAAAACAGATTTGCACCGATATTAATGCCGGCCGCCAAATAAAACACCAATCTCCATTGCCCTAAAGTCTCCTAAAATATTACAAAAAAACCATTAAACCATAATTATTACGAATTATTGTTTCTATAATTACGCGTCCTTGTATGATTAAACCAACAACGTACGGTGCCAGAAATCCACACATATTCGAAGCGGCATTCGTGATGCCGTACATAGTACCAGCGTATTTCGGACTTAACGCAATATGATTCATTTGATTGCCCGCATAAACGGCACCAGCAAAAGCACCGGGAATTGCCAACAATAATTGGGCCGATATACGATTACAGCCCACGTAAGCGACACCCAACAGGCCCAATGATGGGACAATTGACGCTAAAATTAATGGAAATTTCAACAATTATAGGTAGCGTGTTCGGCTTATCAAATTCGCCACAATTCAAACGATATCGGATATCTTCGGTTAATATCGGCTATAATCGTTTGATCTACGCCGAGGCGCGATTTTTGTAAGCCGCACACGCTAAATGTTAATAAATACGATTTATTACCAACAGAATTCCATAATTTATACGACATCGATAATGATAGATAACCATGACTCAATAACCAATCAGCAAACATACTGATAACAATACCAAGCCACCAACTAGTTAAATATGGTACTGACGATAATATCGCATTCGATTGTATATCGAAATGTAATATTTGACTCATATACGTGGGTAATTCGGTTAATTGTGTATAGAATGCCCACGATTGCCCACATTGTGTTATCAATATCGCCCATAATGGGACGCATGTTAACAGTTTCAACCATGGTATCGGCCCCGGTTGTTCATCTTCATTATTGCCACCGATACTCGCCAAAATGAACGCTTTCTCTTGCGGACAGATCCGTGGATGTTGGGCGGGTGTATCGTAAATAAAATAACACCAAAAACCGAACCATATAATACCCAAACAACCGAACAAATAGAAACATAACGGCCAACCCGGATTGTTATCGCCCAATTGTAGCGTACACAACCAACCGCTCACTGGTAATGAGACGATTGTGCCGAAATTCGAACCGGCATAGACGTAGGCGGCGAATTTGCTACGTTCTAACGGCGGTATCCATCGGGCTAGCATTGCGTGCATTGATGGGTATGTTACGCCCTACAAAATCAAGTTTTTTTTAGCGATAATATCGATTAAGTATCAGAAAAATCGACTATTTTTTTCCCCAAAAAGCACCCTGCAAATATTGTTCATTATGTCGAAAATATCAGTTCTTAATTTTAACATTAACAGGTGCCTCATCGCGATTTTCCATTTTCCATTTGATTAACATGGTAAAAAGATTCTCTTGCACTTTGGAATTTTATAGCTCACGTTGGGAACAATATTTGGAAATTACTAAACTATATTCTTATACAAAATTTAACGCTCTACAAAAAAGGTCTCTTACAATTTTTTGATATATTTATTTCTTCAAAAGTTATTCAAGGTTAATGGTAAATTTTTACATTTTTCCAGTTTTTTGACGCAACCATCAACTTTATGGGAAAATTTTATAGAACATTTTTGTAGAGCATTTTATTCTCTACAACTTATCTCTATAAAAGTTTTTGATATTTTTTACAGGTCGTAAGTTATTTGCAATGAACTGATTTTTTTTTTATTCTAGTAATTTCTAGTAATATTTTCGCATTGATAACTATTCAATACTGTGAGTGAAATAACTTTCGACCTGTGAAGAATATCAAAAACTTTTATAAAGATAAGTTATAGAGAATAAAATCCTCTACAAAAAATGTTCTATAAAATGTTTCCATAAAGTTGATGGTTCTGTCAAAGAATTGGAAAAATGTAAAAATTTACTATTAATCCAACTTTAATCTTGAATAACTTTTGAAGGACTAAATATATAAAAAAATCGTAAGAAACCCTTTTTGTAGAACGTTAAATTTTCTAAAAGAATATATTTTAGACATTTCGAAATATTGTTCCCAACGCGAGCTATAAAATTCCAAAAAATAAAAGAATGTAATCATCGAAAAATTTGCGTTTTTTACCCGAAAATCTGAAAATAAACATTGAAGATAACTTTAGATCATTTTTATTTGCTTATTTCTAAAAAGTCCATGTAAAAACGAAGATTTTGAAAAAAAAACGTCCAAATACGTCAAGTTTTGAAAAATTTACTGATATTTAAAAAAAAGCCATTTTTTTTTGAAAAATTTATAACTTTTTTTTGGGTGGGTAAAAAAATTTGAAAAAATTCTGAGAAACGTCTTTAATGAGGTACAAAATGGTGGCAAATTTTCAGCCAAATCGAAAGGGGTCGGGTTCAAAAGTGGTCGATTTGGCGTGGAATGCCCCATATATAATTCATTTAAATTTGAAGAACATGAGAAAAATAAAATTAAGATTTTAAAGAAAAACATTGAAGATTATTTTACTCCAAAAAAGAACTTGTCTTATGAAAGATATAAATTCTTCAGTTGTCGACAAATGAATGAAAATATTGAACAATTTATAAGTAAACTGAAAAATCAAGCCAAAACAATGTGAATTTAAATACATTAGAAGATGATTTATATTAAAACAATGTTAATTATTGGTTTGGAAGATAAAATACTATCTGAAAAATTATACTTCAAAAAGACGATGTTAAACTAGCAGAAATAATTGAATTATGCAAAATTACTGAAACTTCAAAACAACAAATAAAAAAATATGAATTATGATGAATCATCAAAATTAAAAGAAATTGATCAAATAAAAAAATACATACAATACAAATAGAAATTTAACCGAAATAAAAAATTGTGGAGGATGTAGTAAAAATCATCTAATAAATAAATGTTTTGCATTTGGTAAATTATGTTCAAATTGCAAAAAAATTAAAAAAACAAATGAAATTGGAAAAGAAACTGTCCATTATGAAGATGAAAATTGTAATTTAACAATTGAAAGTGATAGTTTAAAAAATTTGTGTAGAATTCGATTGTTAATTAATGAAAAAATAATAGGGGAAGGGGGGGACAAGATGGGCCCCCTAAAATTTTTGGTATCTATAAACATATGGGGGCAAGATAGGCCCCCTGCATTTTTTTTTTAATTTTAATTTTGACATTTATTTTTTGGGTAAAATCATAAAAATTGTCTAATGTCTGTTAACTTCAGTATCATGTTAATTAAAATAAAACTAAATAATAAAACGACAATAGTCAATTTTTTTAAGGGGGCCCATCGTGCCCCACATTTTAAAATTTTTATTGTTCAACGGACGCTATATATTAACACGTAATATATGTCAAGGGACTAAAAAAAAGTGAAACGAGTAAAATAAAGTTAAATTATGACCATTTTTTCCTTAAGGGGCCCATCTTGCCCCCCCTACCCCTAGAATGTAAAATTGATACTGGAGCAAATGCTAAATATTATATCATTAAACAAATTGAAACAATTCGATGAAAAAAAACAAGTGAAATTCGAACAACATAAACGAAACAAAGAATTCCAATTATTGGAAAATGTGAATTATATATAAAAAATTTAAATCAGAATTATATTACTGAATTTTTCGTTACACAAGGTAATTTTCAAACTATTATTGGAATAGACACCTGTTTAAAATTAAACATTGTTAAAATAAATAATGAAATAAATGCAATACTTTCATCAAATGAAACTAGAAATAAAAATACTAAATTAATTATAAAAAAATTTAAATCAAGATTTGAAAGTAATGATAAATTTATACCGTGTCATGAGCGCAAGAAAAATTTTTGAAGAAAAAATTAAGAAATTCACCAATCTATATGTAAATAATTTCGGTAACAATCGGTGACTGATTTGGAATTTTATGAGGTATTTGTGAAATTTAGTAAAATCACCAGTTGGATTGTTAATGAAAAATGCACGTGCTTCTGGCTTTGTTGCCTATGACAATGCAAAATCAGCTACATTAGCGATCAAAAAAATTAATAATTATGATTTAAATGGTAATGCATTGTATGTTGGACGTGCTCAAAAGAAGCACGAACGCATGGATAAATTAAAAAGAATGAAAATAAGAAATAATGATAATGAAGATAAAGAACATATATGTGAAAAATATAATAATAATATTACGAATAATAATAATAATTTTGGTAAATTTATAACAAGATACGGAAGAGTTAGTAAACCGCCTTCACGTTATAATAGTTGAAATTTTTTAACTAGTGAAGTGAATGAATATTTGTGTTTATTGAATTGTTCCATGTATTTATTAATTTTTGATTGTTAAAAAAGAAAAACTACTGATCGTATCGACATGGGACCTTGATCATTCGATGCAGAATTTTTCATAGATGATTATAGGCTGTTTAGTTTTTCGATTCCATTCGTCCTTTGTCATTTTTTTTTTCGATTTAGTTTTGTGTATATGTTGTACAGCCATTAAAAAAACAAAAGACGCTCATTTTGTTGATTTTAATCGATGGTCTTTTGTTTGAAAATAAAAATAAAATCTGTCATTTAAACGACTGCCTTTTGTTTTAAAACAAAAAAAACTCAATTTGATTTTTCTCATGTTCTTCAAATTTAAATGAATTATATATGGGGCATTCCACGCCAAATCGACCACTTTTGAACCCGACCCCTTTCGATTTGGCAGAAAATTTGCCACCATTTTGTACTTCATTAAAGACGTTTCTCAGAATTTTTTCAAATTTTTTTACCCACCCAAAAAAAGTTATAAATTTTTCAAAAAAATGGCTTCTTTTTAAATGTCCGTAACTTTTTCAAAACTTGACGTATTTGGACGTTTTTTTTCCAAAATCTTCGTTTTTACATGGACTTTTTAGAAATAAGCAAATAAAAATGATCTAAAGTTATCTTCAATGTTTATTTTCAGCTTTTCGGAAAAAAAAACGCAAATTTTTCGATGATTACATTCTTTTATTTTTTAGAATTTTATAGCTCACGTTGGGAACAATATTTCGAAATGACTAAAATATATTCTTTTAGAAAACTTAACGTTCTACAAAAAGGTTCTCTTACGATTTTTTGATATATTTAGTCCTTCAAAAGTTATTCAAGGTTAAATTTGGACTAATGGTAAATTTTTATATTTTTCGAGTTTTTTGACAGAACCATCAACTTTATGGGAACATTTTATAGAACATTTTTTGTAGAGGATTCTATTCTCTATAACTTATCTTTATAAAAGTTTTTGATATTCTTCACAGGTCGAAAGTTATTTCACTCACAGTATTGAATAGTTATCAATGCGAAAATATTACTAGAAATTACTAGAATAAAAAAATCAGTTCATTGCAAATAACTTACGACCTGTAAAAAATATCAAAAACTTTTATAGAGATAAGTTATAGAGAATAAAATGCTCTACAAAAATGTTCTAGAAAATTTTCCCATAAAGTTGATGGTTGCGTCAAAGAACTGAAAAAATGTAAAAATTTACCATTAACCTTGAATAACTTTTGAAGAAATAAATATATCAAAAAATTGTAAGAGACCTTTTTTGTAGAGTGTTAAATTTTCTATAAGAACTATTTGAGTCATTTCCAAATATTGTTCCCAACGTGATCTATAAAATTCCAAAGTGCGAGAATCTTTTTCCCATGTTAATCAAATAGAAAATGGAAAATCGCGATGAGGCACCTGTAAATATTAAAATTAAGAACTAATACTTTCATAGCCTCATTTTTTCGACATCCTGAACAATATTTGTAGGGTGTTTTTTGAACAAAACAAAAAAAAATGGATTTTTTACAGTCTATACGACACGTACTTCACCCATTCCTTCCAAGATACGAACGATTATAAATAAAGGGAAATTAATACGTGCCGCAATTGGGCTTAATAATGTAAATATAGCGGTCATTAAAACACCAATACCATAAATCAATTTACCACCGAACAATTCAGCTAAACGTCCACCTGGTATCTGGGTTAACACATAACCGTAGAAGAACGAACCCAGGACAATACCTTGAGTGGCTTCGTCCCACACAAATTCACCATTCGACTACAAGAAAAAAAACCGTTTTATTACCGATGAAAATATCGTGTAAAAATAATTGTAATTACAGCAGGTTGTGTGGAATTTGTTATATTCGGTACAGGACAATGTTCATAATTACTACCATTTGTATTGGGCTGTGGTATTGCCGTACTATTTACCATTGCCACAATAGCAACAGATAGATTAACACGCATTGCGTACACATTGGCGAAGCCTAAAAAGCCTAAAATGCCTAGGATATGTCTGGCTTTCATACAATCTTTGGTATCCTCAACTAGAACAATAATTGTGTGTTATAATTGGATGTACTGGATATTTCTATACCTTCAGGTGCTATAATTCGAGTCAATTCATCTTCATCCTCCTCCTCTTCGTAATTACTTTCATTATCACTTTCGTAGTTGTTATCCTGGCCCGAATACATGATTCTATCCGAATTATTATTACAAATTTATGTAATTTTTATATAAATAAATAGATAATAAAAAATAACAAAGAGAAATGACTCATACGATTATTATGTTTTTTTTGGAATAATTTTAAATCGACCACATTGGGCACAATTATTGATAGAATTAAATTGGAATTGTATAGCGTTTTATCTAATAGAATACTATTCGACTTTGGTATTATTATTGATTTTTTTGTTAAATTTTCCTTTATTTAAATAAATAAATAAATATTATCACAATTTTTATTGTGGATGTTTAGAATTACAAGTGTCAAAAATATGACATCATCCATAACCTCCAATAAGTGTCAATTTGACGGTGCGAAATGTCTGTTAATTGTAGCCCACTATTGGTCGTTGCTATAGTCTGTGCAATATTTATTTGAGAAATGTTTCATATCCACTTTAAGCCCTAATTAAGATGCCGATTTTATAAAGTAGCTTTCTTTTTCAAAAAGCAATTAATTGCAAATATTATATGTTAGATAGGTGGGGAGAGTGAGTGCGAGAAAGGCCGAGAGGAAGAATGGGAGAATAAAAGAGAGGTGGAAAGATAAAAGTTATAGACAGGGAGAGAGAAAGCGAATAGATGTGAAGAAAGGAGGGATAGGAATGGAGAAATGTCAGAAGAAAAGACAGGAATGGAAGAAGGAAAAAGGAGATAGATTAGAAGAGAAGGAGGGGGTGACAAAAGCGGAAGAGACCCATAATGAAAGACAGACACGTGAGAAAAGATAAGTAGAGGCAGTGGAACAGTAGTTAAAGAGAGAAACGAAGAGAAAAATAAAACAGGACGAGAGAGAGCAAGAGAGAATAGAAGAGAAGATTCGAGGGGAAATCAAGAGTTAAAATCAAGGAGAAAGAAAGAGAATACAAGAAAAGGAAGGAGCGATAGGAATGGAAGAGAGGGGAGGAAGATACGATAGAAGAGAAAGAGGGAATAACAAAAGCGGAAGAAACAGAGAAAGAGAATCGTGGAAATAATCAGGAAAAGGCAGTGTAATAGTAGTGGAAAAGATAAACGAGAAAGTGAACGATTAAAATAAAGAGAGAATAGAAGAGAAGGTTGGAAGGGAAAACAATTGTGAACGACAGAGAGGAGGAAACAGAATAGAAGAGAAAGAAGGTGCGACAAGAATGGAAGAGAAGCGGAAGATACAGAGAAATATAGAGAGAAAGAGAAATATGGAAAACATAAGGAAAAGGCAGTGTAATAGTTGTGGAAGAGAGAAACGAAGAGAGGAATAAAAGTGGACGAGAGGAAGAAAGCGGAAATTCAAGAGAAGGTGGGAGAGGAAAACAAGAGTGAAATACAGTGAGAAAGATGAGGATAGAAGAGAAGGAAGGAGCGATAGAAATGGAAGAGATGGGAAGGAGATAAAACAGAAGAGAAGGAGGGAGTGACAGAAGCAGAAGAGACATAGAAAGAGAGAGAAAGAGAAACGTGGGAAAAGATAAGGAGGCGCGGTGTAACATTAGTTCAGGAGGGAAACAAAGAGAGGAATAAGAGAAGATAAGAATGAGAAAGAGAATAGAAGAGGAGGTACAAAGGGAAAACAAGAGTGAAAGACAGGTAAAATGAAAGAGAATAGAAGAGAAGGAAGGAGAGACAGGAATGGAAGAATGGGAGAAGCAGATAGATTAGAAGAGAAGGAGGGAGTGACAAAAGTTAAAGAGACGCAGAAAGAGAAAGATGGAGAATCATGGGAAAAGATACGGAGAGGCAGTGTAACAGTAGTGGAAGAGAGAGACGAAGAGAGAAATAAAAGTGAGAAAGAGAGAATAGAAAAGAAGGTTGAAAGAGAAAAACAAAAGTGAAAGACAGGGAGAAGGAAACAGAATTGAAGAGAAGGACGGAGCAACCATAATGGAAGAGGGATAGTTGTGGAAGACAGAAACGAAGAGAGGAATAAAAGTGGATGAGAGGCAGAAAGCGAGAATAGAAGACAAGAGTGAAATACAGCGAGAAAGAGTGAGGATAGAAGAGAAGGAAGGAGCGATAGGAATGGAAGAGAGAGGAAGGAGATAGAACAGAAGAGAAGGAAAAAGAGAAAAAGAGGGAAAGGGAAACATGGGAAAACTTAAGGAGAGGCAGTGTGACAATAGTGGAAGAAAGAAACGAAGAGAGAAATAAAAGTGAACGAGCTAAAAAAAGCGAGAATAGAAGAGAAGGCGGGAAGAGAAAAACAAAAGTGAAAGACAGGGGAAAAGAAGAGAATAGAAGAGAAAGAAGGGACAACAGGAATGGCAGAGACAGAGAAAGAGAAACATGGAAAAGAGAAAGAATTGTGGAAGAGAGACACGAAGAGATGAAAAAAGAGAGAAAAAGAAAGAAAAACATTTTTCTTCAAAAAGAACTTTAATAAAACTAAAAATGGTATTTTATTTCGTGAGAGGAAGCTTTACGAAACGAGTTCCAAGCGCGAATCTCAACTCCAGACTTATTTTTGTCCTCTAAAAAACGGCACTCACTATAGATCAAAATCACATACAAAGGTCAAAGGTTATCGACCTCGCTCAAAAATATTCATAATTTCACATTTCAACAGACTCACTTTCCATGGCCAACTTGTCTTTTTTTCTCTATTTTATGGTGAATCCCCATCATTCTATTTTCTCTATGGAAATACCCATCTACCGAACGTTATTAATAAAAATTTTGGAATATTTCTACATAAATATCAGCTAATTGAGCCGTCGCCGAGTATTATTACAGTTCTCAACCAGTCACGATGATGTTGCTTATTCAAACAATTATCGTTCTTTTAACAATCTCACAAATACGGGCACGTAATTGTGATGAAAACGGCATAATGATCTACGAAGATATGAAATGTGAACCGTTAAATAATGAAAATAATTGCCCAACACATTATAAATGCGATGGAATTCACATTGCCGATAAATGCTACTATCAAGGTAAAAGTGTCCAATATGGAGAGTCATTGCCGAAGAATTCGGTCGGTTTGAGTTGTCAATTCGGGTGTTTCTGTGACACAAACGACAACGTGTAAGTATTTTAAAAAAACATTGAAAGTGCGTAGAACGCCGCGCGTTAGAAGGGAAACTTCCTAGGTTAGAGATAACGTTCAATTTTTTATTGTTTTAAATATAAAAATCATAAATTGCGGTAAGCTAGGAAGTTTTAGTTTCGTTCCAGAGGGTGCTCTGCTCTCTCGACTTTCTGTTAGAGATGGGTTTCCAAACAAATTTACTACCCTAAGGCGCCTAAAGAAGTTTCACTTCAATAATCAACAATTAATTTGATAATAATAAAATAAATTTAGAGCTTCGGTAACGTGCGCCCAAGGCTCCTGTGCGGGAAACGACGGCCTGCCGCCAACGCCAGGCTGTTATCGCGGCTTCAATCTCGATTATTGTTGTTCGAGCGGCGAAATCTGTCGTAAATATATTTCCCAAAATATTGTTTTTTTCTGTAACTCAATAATAGTGTTTTGTTTTGTTTTTTGGTAAAAAGCGCCATTCAACAATGAGACACGTTGCACGGTTGACGGTGTTGAGTACCGTGAAGGTGAACGTTTCATACCGAAAGCCACGTGTCACACGTGCGTTTGCCAGAAAGGCTGGAATGGTGCGTATGTGGCACCGTTCTGTAAACGTTACGGTTGTGATGTACAGATATGGAATCAACGTGAAGTACAGAAGAGTTGTGGACCGGTCTATTTGAAGAAACAAGATGTTAAGAAATGTTGCCCGGACTTGTGGGTTTGTCGTAAGTTTTTTTGCTCGAAAACAATTTAAAGTCGTCATGTTTAATATTGTTATTCACTAATTATAGCTGATGGTAAAGAAGTGATAGAAGGCAATAGTAATGGTGGAGATTTGAAGTGTAAATTTGGCGAAACTGTTATCAATTTGGGTGGTAAATTTAAGAAAGAAGTTGAGTTCTGGCATAGAGCTCTGAAAGTGGAGTGTGAATGTAAAATACCACCCCTAGTTACTTGTGTAGAAATTTAAACAATATTTTGTTTTTCTGTCATAAACAAGGAGAAATTATTGAATTTTTTTAATCATTTTAACAATCATCCTTTGTCCTATCAATTTCGAGGCTTAATTATCTGCTAAATAGAAGTTCGAGACCCAGAGGCAGCATTGAATAGCGTTAGATAGGCAGAGAGAGAAAGAGGAAGAGAGAGAGAGAGAAGAAGGAGAAAGAGAAAGACGAAAGAAAATAGAAGAGAGGGAGAGTGAGACGATAGAAGAGAAAGAGGGTATAACAAAAGCGGAAGAAACAGAGAAAAAGAATCGTGGAAATAATAAGAAAAAGGTAACAGTAGTAGAAACGAAGGGACGAATAAAAGTGAACAAGATAAAGAAAGAGAGAATAGAAGAGAAGGTTGAAAAGGAAAAATAAGAGTGAAAGAAGGGGAGAATGAAACAAAATAGAAGAGAAGGAACAAGGGCGACAAGAATGGAAGAGAGAGACAGAAGGAGATAGAATACAAGAGGAGAAAGTAAGAGAAGCGGAAGAGACAGAGAAATAGAGCGAGAGAGAGAGAGAGAGAGAGAAAGAGAGAAATATGGAAAAGATAAGGAAAAAGCAGTGTGATAGTTGTGAAAGGGAGAAGAAACCAAGAAAGGAATAAAAGTGGACGAGAGGCAGAAAACGGGAATAGAAGAGAAGGTGGGAAGGAAAAAACAAAAGTGAACGAAAGGGGGAAAAGCAGAGAATAGAAGTGAAGGAAGGGCGACAGGAATAGAAGAGAGAGAAGGAAGATAGAACAGACGACAAGGAGGGAGTGACAGAAGCAGAAGAGACGCAGAAAGAGAAAGATAAGGAGAAGCAGTGTCACAATAGTGGAAGAGAGAAACGAAGAGAGCAATAAAAGTGAACGAGATAAAGTAAGCGAGAATAGAAGAGAAGGCGGGAAGGGAAAAATGAATGTGAAAGACAGGGGAAAAAGGAGAGAATAGAAAAGAAGGAAGAGTCGACAGGAATGGAAGAGAGAGAGGGGGGTGGAAATAGAACAAAAGAGGAGAAAGAAACAGAAGCGGAAGAGAAATGAAAGAGAAACATAGAAAAGATACAGAAAACGCAGTGTGCTAGTTGTGAAAGAGAGAAACAAAGAGAGGAATAATAAGTGGACAAGAGACAGAAAGCGGGAATAGAAGCGAAAGTGGAAGGGGAAGACAAGAGTGAAATACAGCAAGAAAGAGTGAGAACAGAAGAGAAGGAAGGAGCGTAAAGAATGGAGAGAGTGGAAGGAGATAGAACAGAAGAGAAGGAGGGAGTGACAGAAGCAGAAGACACGCAGAATGAGAAACAGTGAAAAAGAGGAACATGGGAAACGATAAGGAGAGGCTGTGTGACAATAGTGGAAGAGAGGAATAAAAGTGAACGAGATAAAGAACGCAAGAATAGAAGAGAAGGCGGGAAGGGAAAAGCAAAAGTGAAAGGCAGGGGGAAAAGGAGAGAATAGAAGAGAAGGAGGGGGCGACAGGAATGGAAGATAGAGAGAGGGGAGGGGGAGAAAGAGAGACAGAGAGAGAGAACAGAACAGGAGCAATTAACAGAAGCGGAAGAGACAGAGAAAGAGAGACAGGAAACGAGAAAGAAAAATGTGATAGTTGTGGAAGAGAGAAACAAAGTGATAAAAAAACAGAGACAAAGAAAGAAAAACATTTTTCTTCAAAAAGAACTATAATAGAGCTGAAAATAGTGCCTTATTTCGTGAGAGGGAGCTTTACGAAACGATTTCCAAGCGCGACTCTCAACTCCACCAATTTTCCTGATGGCCAGCCTTCCAGACTTGTTTTTGTCCTCTAAAAAACAGACACTCACTATTGATCAAAATCACATACAAAGGTCAAAAGTTATCGACCTCGCTCAAAAATATTCATAAATTCACATTCTAACAGACTCACTTTCCATGGCCAACTTGTCTTTTTTCCTCTCTTTTATGGTGAATCCCCATCGTTCTATTCTCTCTATGGAAATACCCATCTACCGAACGTTATCAATAAAAATTTTGGAATATTTCTACATAAATATCAGCTAATTGAGCCGACGCCGAGTATTATTACAGTTCTCAACCAGTCACGATGATGTTGCTTCAAACAATTATCGTTTTTTTAACAATCTCACAAATACGGGCACGTAATTGTGATGAAGACGGCATAATGATCTATGAAGATATGAAATGTGAACCGTTAAATAATCAAAATAATTGCCCAACGCATTATAAATGCGATGGAACTCAAATTGCCGACAAATGCTACTATCAAGGTGAAAGTGTCCAATATGGAGAGCCATTGCCGAAGAATTCGGTCGGTTTGAGTTGTCAAATCAGGTGTTTCTGTAACAAAAGGGACAACGTGTAAGTATTTGAAAAAAAAAATTGAAAGTGCTTGAAACGACGCGCGATAGAAGTGAAAGTTCTTAGGTTAGAGAGGAAGTTGATTTTTTATTGCTTTATATACAAAAATCATAAATCGCGATAGGCCAGGAAGTTTTAGTTTCGTTCCAGAGAACGCTCTTCCCACTCGACTGTCTGTTAGAGATGGGTTTCCCCTCACGGGGTCCCGCATTTTCGTGACGCTCCGAACAAATTTACTACCCTACCACGCCTAAAGACATTTCACTTCAATAATTAACAATTAATTTGATGATAATAATAATGATAATAAATTTAGAGCTTCGGTATCGTGCGCCCAAGGCTCCTGTCCGGAAAACTCCGGTCTCCCGCCAACTCCAGGCTGTTACCGCGGCTACAATCTCGATTATTGTTGTTCAAGTGGCGAAATCTGTCGTAAATATATCCCAAAATATTGTTAAGTCATTCAATAATGTTTTGTTTTTTTGGTAAAAAGCTCCATTCCACAATGAGACTCGTTGCACGGTTGACGGTGTTGAGTACCGTGAAGGTGAACGTTTCGTATCGAAAGCCACGTGTCACACGTGTGTTTGCCAGAAAGGCTGGAATGGTGAGTATGTGGCACCGTTCTGTAAACGTTACGGTTGTGATGTACAGATACGGAATCAACGTGAAGTACAGCACAGTTGTGGACCGGTCTATTTGAAGGAACAAGATGTTAAGAAATGTTGCCCGGATTTGTGGGTTTGTCGTAAGTTTTTTTGCTCTAAAACAATTTAAAACCGTTACGTTTAATATTGTTATTTACTAATTATAGCTGATGGTAAAGAAGTGATAGAAGGCAATAGTAGTGATGGAGATTTGAAGTGTAAATTTGGCGAAACTATTATCAATTTGGGTGGTAAATTTAAGAAAGAAATTGACTTCAGGCATAGACCTCTGAAAGTGGAGTGTGAATGTAAAATACCACCTCTAGTGACTTGTGTGGAAATTTAAACAATATTTTTTCTTTTATAAAGAAGAAGAAATTATTGATTTTCTTTAATCATTTTAACAATATTATTGTAACAAGGAATGATTTTCTTTTATCACTCAAAATGTTTTTTTCTTTGTTTATTTTCTTTCTGTCGTTGTAAATCGCGGTAAGCCTGGAAATATTAGTTTCGTTCCAGAGGGCGCTGTACATCGATCAATAACACCAACGCTAGACCCTAGTGTTTTTATTTTACACAGTTGGCAGAACTGACAGAGTATAAGCGAAGCTATTGGCAACGCGCCCCCACTCTTCCCTCTCAGCTGTCTGTTAGAGGGGAAGTGTTTTCCCTCACGGGGTCTCGCATTTTCGTTAAATATTTACACCGAAGCGCGGCTGAAGAAGTTTCACTTCAAAAATCGGCTAATCAGCTCAATAATTCCGCAATTATTTATAAAATTTAATATTATTTTATATCAAGTGCAAGTTCCGCGAATTCTTTTAACCACAATAAACGAAGAGTACAACTTGGCCGCCGTGCGCAGTGAACAATTTTCGTTTCTAGAGTGGGAGGTCATTTCCGTATTGTTCGTCATGTTGTACAGATCAGTACACTCGGGGTCAAATGGGGTCAAATCAAAGAGATAAGAAAAATAAAAACAGAAAATTTAAAATTAACTAAACTTCTTGCTCGGATTATACTTTCCAAGTAATCAGTGAATAATGAATAAAAGAATGTAAAAACAAACTAAAAAGGTTGAATATTTATCGACTGCAACTTTGTAGATTAAAAGAATTATAATTAGAATATAGCAATAGTCACGTTTTGCGACTTAAGCAAAATTAACGGAATCCTATTTGTGTTTATAGTTTTCAAATGTGCAAATATGCGTTTTTGTTGAGTTCCTTCTAGAAACATGCTAAAATATGCATTCAATGCAATTATATGCCCGACAATTGCATAATATGCAAAATATGCAAATTAAGTGTTTTATTATTTTATTCCATTTTGAAAGATATGTGTATGTATATCCAAAATCTTGCCATCGACATGTTGTTTAAAAAGATGCATTTGCCATTAATTAATTAAATAATTTTCATTTTAAAAAGTAAAAAACAGTGATTCTAACCTCACATTCTTTGACGTTATTGTTTAATTTAATTAAAAGAATTAATATTGTTAACTTTATGAATGTAAACCAACGAATGGGCGGGTTAAATTCAAAAATCATCGCGGTAAGCCTTGAAATTTTAGTTTCGTTCCAGAGGGCGCTGTACATCGATCAATGCCACCAACTTTAGACCCTAGTGTTTATTTTACACAGTTGGCAGAACTGACAGAGTATAAGCGACGCTATTGGTAACGCCCCCATCTTCTGTTAGAGGGGAAGTGTTTCTCCTCACGGGGTCTCGCATTTTCGTTACATAGGGATAATACATTGAAAAATATTTACACCCAACCGCTGCTAAAGAAGTTTCACTTCAAAAAAACATATGAGATAGTACTGGTTGCTATCTGGATAGCAACCAGCAATATCTGAAATTTTCTTTTTTTACTTCGGATAGTACAGAGTACCATCCGGCTTCGCAACCAGCACTATCTTGTTTAGGTCAAAGGTTATCGACCTTGCTCAAAAATATTCATAAATTCACATGTTAACAGACTCACTTTCCATGGCCAACTTGTCATCATAATCACTGCTATTTTGTTTCTCTTTCTTTTAAGGTGAATCCCCATCGTTCTATTCTCTCTATGGAAATACCCATCTACCGAACGTTATCAATAATAATTTTGGAATATTTCTACATAAATATCAGCTAATTGAGCAGTCGCCGAGTATTATTACAGTTCTCAACCAGTTACGATGATGTTGCTTATTCAAACAATTATCGTTATTTTAACAATCTCACAAATACGGGCACGTAATTGTGATGAAAACGGCATAATGATCTACGAAGATATGA
The DNA here is from genome assembly GCA_021725515.1 of Epicauta chinensis. Classification (NCBI taxonomy): domain Eukaryota; kingdom Metazoa; phylum Arthropoda; class Insecta; order Coleoptera; family Meloidae; genus Epicauta; species Epicauta chinensis. The sequence goes on along the minus strand of JAEDXX010000317.1, from coordinate 39,302 downwards.
AATGTGAACCGTTAAATAATCAAAATAATTGCCCAACGCATTATAAATGCGATGGAATTCACGTTGCCGACAAATGCTACTATCAAGGTAAAAGTGTCCAATATGGAGAGCCGTTGCCGAAGAATTCGGTCGGTTTGAGTTGTCAATTCGGGTGTTTCTGTAACAAAAGGGGCGACATGTAAGTATTTAAAAAAAATATTTAAGTGCGTGGAACGCCGCGCGTTAGAAGTGAAGCTTCTTGGGTTAGAGATAAAGTTCCCTATCGGCTATCTATTAGAGCAGAAGTGTGTCGCATTTTCGTTACGCACTCCAAACAAATTTTACTACCCTACCGTGCCTAAAGAAGTTTCACTTCAATAATTAACAATTAATTTGTTAATAATAATAAATTTAGAGCTTCGGTATCGTGCGCCCAAGGCTCCTGTCCGGAAAACTCCGGCCTCCCGCCAACGCCAGGCTGTTATCGCGGGTACAATCTCGATTATTGTTGTTCGAGCGGCGAAATCTGCCGTAAATATATTTCCCAAAAAATTGTTTTTTTCTGTAATTCAATGTTTGTTTTTTTTTTGGTAAAAAGCTCCCTTCAACAATGAGACACGTTGCATAGTTGACGGTGTTGAGTACCGTGAAGGTGAACGATTCATACCGGAAGCCACGTGTCACACGTGCGTTTGCCAGAAAGGCTGGAATGGTGCGTATGTCGCACCGTTCTGTAAACGTTATGCTTGTGATGTACAGATGTGGAATCAACGTGAAGTACAGAAGAGTTGTGGACCCGTCTATTTGAAGCGACCAGATGTTAAGAAGTGTTGTCCGCATTTGTGGGTTTGTCGTAAGTTTTTTTGCTCGAAAACAATTTAAAGCCGTTACGTTTAATATTGTTATTTACTAATTATAGCTGATGGTACAGAATTGATAGAAAGCAATAGTAATGGTGGAGATTTGAAGTGTAAATTTGGCGAAACTATTGTCAATTTGGGTGATAAATTTAAGAAAGAAGTTCAGTTCAGGCATAGTCCTCTGAAAGTGGAGTGTGAATGTAAAATACCACCCCTAGTTACTTGTGTAGAAATTTAAACAATATTTTGTTTTTCTTTTATAAACAAGGAGAAATTATTGATTTTTTTTTAATCATTTTAACAATCATCCTTTGTCCTATCAATTTCGAGGCCTAATTAGTTGGTAATCAGAAGTTCAAGACCCAGAGGCAGCGAGAGAGAATGGAAAAGAAGGAGAAAGATAAAGACGAAAGAAAATATCTAGAAGAGAGGGGGAGTGAGAGAATAGAAGAAAAGAAATGGAAGACAGAAAGAAAGATAGAGAAAGCAGTGGAAGGGAGGGAGAGAAAGAATCTAGAGAAAGAAAGGAAGAAAGAACCATAGGTGGGAAGAGAAGGAAAAGTGAAAGACATAGAGAGACAAAAAAGGAAGAGAGAAAGAAAGAGGAGTAATAAACGAAACAGACAGAAGTGAGAATTGACGAAAAAACAGAGAAGTAAAAGTGGAAGAGAGATAGAATGAGCAGTAAGAGAGAGACGAAGAAAGGATAGAAAGGGGAATTGAAATGAAGTCGAATAGATAAAGCAGTGGGACAGAGAAAAAAGAGGCAGAAGTGGGAAGAGAGGGAGAAGGGGCATGTGGTATGGGAGTTTAAGAAATCGAGCGAGAGAGAGAGAAAAGCAGAACGACAGTAGTGAAGGAGAGAGAGGAAGTCAGGAATAAAAGTGGAAGACTCAGAGAAAGTGGAAGTATAAAAGATGGAAGGGAAAGACGGAAATGAAAAACAGGAAGAAAGAGAAAGAAGTTGAAGAAAGCAGTGAGATAGACAAAGAAAAAGAAGTTTAAGCAATCGAGAGAGAGAGAGAGAGAGAGAGAGTGAGAGAGGAAGAGAACATAGAAGAAGCAGATTGATAGTAGTGGAAGACAGGGAGGAAGAGAGAAATTAAAGTGGACGAGAGAGAGAAAGACAGAACAGAAAAGACGAAAGGCAATACAGAAGTAGTTCTATTTATCTTTCTTTCTTCCTGTCTACACAGGAAGAAAGAAAGAGAAATCAGTTGACAGATAATAGATGAGAAAAAAGAAAAACGAAAGAAAATAGAAGAGAGGGAGAGTGAGACAATAGAAGAGAAGAAATGGAAGACAGAAAGAAAGATAGAGAAAGTAGTGGAAGAGAGGGAGAGAAAGAGAAACAATCTGGACAAAGAGAAAAAGAAAGAACCATAGGTGGGAAGAGAAGCAAAAGTGAAAGACATAGAGAGACAAAAAAGGAAGAGAGAAAGAAAGAGGAGTAATAAACGAAACAGACAGAAGTGAGAATTGACGAAAAAACAGAGAAGTAAGGAGAGAAAGGGGGAATAGAAAAGAAGTCGAAGAGAGAAAGCAATGAGACAGAGAAAAAGGAGGCAATAGTAGGAAGAGACGGAGAAAGAGAATGTCGTACAGGAGTTTAAGAAATCTAGAGAGAGAGAGAATGACACTAGTGAAGGAGAGGGAGGAAGACAGGAATAAAAGTGGAAGACTCAGAGAAAGTAGAAATAGAAAAGATGGTAGGCAAAGACAGAAATGGAAGACAGGAAGAAAGAGAGAGAAAGAAGTTAAAGAAACAAAGCAGTGAAATAGACAAAAAAAAAGGAGGCAGGCGTGAGAAGAGACATAGAAAGATCTACAGCAGTTTAAGCAATCGAGAAAGAGAGAGAGAGGAAGAGAACATAGAAGAAGCAGACTGACAGTAGTGGAAGACAAGGAGGAAGAGAGGAATTAATGTGGAAGAATGAGAGAGAAAGACAGAACAGAAAAGAAGAAAGGCAACACAGAAGTAGAAGACAGGAAGAGTAATATATGAAGAAAGAAAGAGAAATTTGTTGACAGAAGTGAAACAGAGGAAGAAAGTAAGATGCAAAAATTTGAAGAGACGGAGAAAGAGGTAGGCAAAAGTGGAAGCGAAAGAGACAAAATTGAAGGACAGAGAGAAAGATGTATAGATAGATAGATAGACAAATAGACAAAAGTGAGGCATAGAGGGTGCGAGAATGACAGAGAGGGAGAATAACAGAAGTGGAAGAGTGAGAGAGAATCAAGAAGAGAGGTTGACTCAGTGAAACTGCCATGAGATATGCAGTTGTCTATGATATGTGACTAGACAGTTAGACTTTGACAAATGAGAGAGAGAGAGAGAGAGAGAGAGGAAAAAGATGGAGAGAGAAAGAGATCGAGAGAGAAAGATAATATTTTTCAGAGCTTACACATAAAAAACTCAATTTTTGACTGAAGTGCAACTGCCGGTGCTCTTAGAAATTGTTGAAACTATAAAATTGCTAAAGTATAAGATACTTAAGGCTGCCCAACTTGATCGCTACCATCGATCAAACCCTTCTCGAGTGGGGCAGATCAAGCCAATATAAATCCAAAACATTTACTGATCCTTATCAGAAACACTGACCTAATTAGAGCCCAATAAATCATCAAAGTATTCCAAGGATTTAGATTTTTTTGAATGAATTCATTCATAAATCTACAATAATTTAGAATTAAACAAGCAAAAAAGCCAAGACAGAAAAAAAACGACGCCCCTATTTAATTGTAGCCGTACAAGTTGTTGCGATCAAACACAACATTTGTGACACGTTTGAAGCGTTTTTTTTTGCCAGTTTTGCAGAGCACAAAAACGATGCAAACCACTCGAGAAGAACATGACAAAAATCGACTGCTTGGACCAAACAATCGACACCAACAATACAGGTATTTATGCGGTAACAACAACCGGAAATACGGCGCATAATTTATCATTTTTAGACGCAAAGATCCGCATCGTGCCGTCTCCAAAACCGGTAATTGTAACGTATTAACAACGAATCTGATCGAGAACCGCATCCGGTTCCTGTACGATCTGTTCACATCATTAATTGCCCTGAAATGGCGTTACACATTGTTGATCTTTTTGATCGTCTATTTCGGTTGTTGGTTGTTTTTCTCGTTGATCTGGTGGTTGATTATGTTCACACATGGCGATCTAGAGGATGAACATCTGCCAACGCACCAAGCAGAATCGAATTGGACGCCGTGCGTGTTGAACATCAACGGTTGGACCAGCTGTTTCCTGTACAGCCTGGAAACACAATCGACGATCGGCTATGGGGTGCGAACAATCACCGAAGAATGCCCCCAAGCCATCTTTATGATGGAGGTGCAGATCATGTGCGGCATGATGATCGATTGTTTCATGATCGGTGTGATTTTTGCCAAGATGACACGATCGAAATTGAAAACACACACGATTTTGTTTTCAAAAAATGCATTAATCAATCAACGCAATCAACAGTACTGCTTGATGTTTCGGGTAAGTTGCAGCAATTCCCAACAAATCGTAACTGTTATCCTGATCGTTGCATTTGTAGATTGGCGATTTCAGTCGGACGCATATAATCGGTTGTACGATCCGGGCGTTATTGATCCGCTACTGGAGGAGTCAAGAGGGTGAAATTTTGAAATCTTATCAATACGAATTACCAATCCAAGCCGATGATTGTAATGACAATCCATTTCTGTTATGGCCAATGATTGTGGTGCATAAAATCGATCAAGATTCACCATTATATCAACTGTCGGCCAACGATTTGTTGAAGGAACGTTTCGAAATCGTTGTACTGCTCGAAGGCACCGTCGAAAGTACCGGCCAATCGATTCAAGCGCGTTCCAGTTATCTAGCGAATGAAGTGCTATGGGGCTATCGGTTCGAATCGATGATAACGTTCGATCGCGACCATCACGGTTATGAGGTCAATTATATGAAGTTTAACAGCATCTATCCGGTTGATATGCCATTATGTTCGGCGGCTGAATTCGAAGAGAATCCCGATCAAGATGCGTTGAAGCGAGATGAAGCGTTAACACCACCACGACCTGAAATGCCACAACAATCGCACTATTATCGGAATTTTATCGATTCGGAAGATTATAATCAAAGTTATGTGTAAATTTGAACAATAAATAAATTTCTGGACGGTGATTGGTGCAATCGTCGCCATTTCGAAATCATAACTTCAATGTTTTTAAGTAGCCAAATCGGCAAAAAAAAACAGAAACGTTCTATAGAATGTGATTTTCTCTTTGTCTGTCTCATTTATTCACCTATATGTTCTATCAGTACTAATCAAGTTTGGGAAAGAACTATTTAACTCCATTATGTGCTTAGTTCAGGTGCCCAACTACACTAAAGAAAAAATAAATTGTCATGATAGAGTAACTTGATCACGTCATTCACAATACAGAATCCCATTGGTCGTGATTTGTAAAACATAGACATGGAAACAAAAGAAAACATCGTAAAATTTGCTCGGATCATCTGCCATACCTGTATACGTTATTAAAAACAAAAACAATGTAACTACATCACGTGACGGAAAATTTTACATTCCATTGGCTCGAATTTAAATCGATTTCATCACATGACTAGCAACATAGACTCTTATTGGTTGTAATGGCGCATTCTTGTTGTTGATTGGTACGAATTGGCGCTAAAATTTCGTTTGTTTTTTTTTTGATAGATTCATAAAATTTTCTGCTTAGAAATTAAGTCACGGCTACGTTTTATAATTGTTGGCACGAATGATTCATATAAATATTAGATTTTGCGCAATTTATTTGCAACATTTTATGATTTTCGTTTGTTTATTTCAAACATCATAAGATCTTGTAAATAGATAATTTATAATAATAAATCTCATGAAAATCACTAAATAGGATAGATAGTCGACCGAAATCAAGCAAGCCTTTTACCTACGATCAGTACTAGGTGGGCGCAACTGGAAAACATGGATATTTTCACTCGCTTAATGCGACCGACTCGTGAAGGTCACGATAAGAGTTCACTGATACGGCCGAATTTGTACGAAAGTGAATTGAATCCGCAACTGTTCCAACATCAGACATCATCAGCATTGACACGGTGGGTAAAATTTGTTTTCTTAATCGATTGCAGTTCGATAATAATTCGCCAAAATTCTAGACGAATCTATCAGCAAGAACAACTGCGGAATCCAAGACGGCGTGCAATCTTTAAAGATGGTGAATGCAATGTCCTACCGGCGAAAACAACGAAACGCCAACTGCGTTTCTTACAAGACATGTTCACATCACTGGTGGATATCCAGTGGCGGTACACGTTGATTGCCTTCATGATCGCCTATTTCGGTAATTACTAGAAATTTAGAGAATTTTTCTTCCTGGCCACCGGAAATGATGATCCAGGGCTCATTCGATTCGGAATGACCGCTAGAAACTTTTTGAAAAATTTGAAGGTGCGCCGGCAAAAATTTCAATTCATAAACAATTTAGTAAAAAAAAATGGGGGTTTGATTTTTTGCAAATATCTCGGAAAATATTAAAGGTATTTGAAATTTGAAAAAAGATGCTTAAAGAGGAGGAAATTTCCTAAAAAAAAGTCTTACCTCCCGGAACTCTACCACCAGTATTTATAATTTTAATTTTGAGGCGAAAATAGTGCTAAAAACGGGTGAAGCGCGTTCCGTGCTCGCTGACCGACACGGACTCTTGGACAATAAAAATAATTTTAACCCATTAAATATCAAAATTAAGAAATAAAAAAATTCACATACCTTCTAGACACTTGAATAAACGAAAATCTGTGAAAAAAATTTTGTACCCCTAATTATTTTATTAGATATGCTTCTGTTAATAAACTAATTTTTACAAGTTTAAAATTTACATAGAAACCCTGATGTTTGTTAAATTAAAAATTTCAATTTGTTTTTCAGTTTTTGGAGATATTCTTGAAAGGCTTTAGAAAAGATCCCCGTTGGAAAAATTAAAAAAATTTGATTTTCCACTTTATTATTAACAATCTAAGAGGTTAAAATTGTTAATTAACAAATGCGTTTTTAAGCAATACAAAAATTTTTTTAAGAAACGATTTTGTTCTTAAAAATCCACAAAAAAATCAATTATCTTATAAACAATACAATTATTTAAATAATTAGAGTAAAAAATTATAAACAATCATTTTTATGTAACTTTAAATAGTAAGAATACGCAATTGATAATTAACAATTTTAACCTCTCAGATTGTTAATAACTAATGGGCGGATATCAGCTCCAAGATGGAGCAAGGCAAATTCTAGTCCCCTGACAAATTCGTATAGAGCATATTGGCCACAGCCGTTGTACTTGCATAGTTTATCTTTACTTGTGAAACGTTTTTCTTTGCAAATAGTGTACGAACGTAGAGAAGCAGTGCACCAGTTGAACTGTTACCGTGTCGTCGTGACGTTACGGCGAAAAAACAGGTGCCTAGTTGTACCGTATTTCTATGAAATTCTGGTCGCTATCTCTCACTCTTTAAAAAGCGGCTCAGGGACAACAAACTGATGATTCTCCCATAGAAAATTAAAAAAAAGAACAATTTTTGACAAAAATAAATTTAAAAAAACTTTAAAATTACGAACACATTTTTGTTGATTTGTTCTACGTGTCTTTTCTTATAAATTTATGTAAATACATTAGGATGAGCCAAAATGACTAACCTATCGAATTTATAGCCTCAAAAGGGCCATGCCTAGATAAAAAATTTATCTAGGCATATTCTTGTAGAGCATTGAATTCTTTAAAAAGTGTTTTTGAGGTTGATTTTTAACTCCAAAATTCATATACTTACGGGCTATGAAATCTGCTGAAAAATAGATATGTTTTTTTTCTACTTTCATAGCCCGTAAGTGTGTACATTTTTGGGTTAAAAAAATCAACTGCAAAATATTTTTTTAGATAATTTAATGCCCTACAAGAATATGCCTGGATAAAATTTTTATCTCAAACGGTTCAAAAGCTATAGTATTTTTAATGAAAATTTCCGAAATAGCTTTAAACTAAACATATCTGTTTTTCATCAACTTTCATAGCCCGTAAGAATCTTTTAGAGAATTTAATGCCCTACAAGAATGTGCCTGGATAACATTTTTGTCTGAAACGGTTCAAAATGGACAACAATTTTTTTGCGTGTTATTTAAATGGGAAACTTGAAATGGCCACCGACACCTTTTAAAATTGAGCTAAAAATTTTTCCCAATGGGAGAATTTTTTTCTCAACATATAGGCCCTTTTGAGACCATAAATTCGATAGGTTAGTCATTTTGGCTCACCCTAAAATACATGCATTCAAATTAAACTACGCCAATGGAGCATTTCGAGCATTGTAAATCTTGCCAAATGACCTTCAATCCGCCCTTTATTAATGACAATGTGGAAAATCAACATTTTTTTAATTTTCCAACGGGGATCTTTTCTAAAGCCTTTCAAGAATATCCCCAAGAAGTGAAAAAATTTGAGGTTTTTAGTTTAACAATTATCAGGGTTTTTATGTAAATTTTAAACTTTTAAAAATGATTTAATTGACAAAAGCAATCTAATAAAATAATTACGGGAAAAAAAATTTTTCCATAGATTTTCGTTTATTCAAGTGTCTAGAAGGTATGTGAATTTTTTTATTTCTTAATATTGATATTTAATGGGTTAAAATTATTTTTATTGTTCAAGAGTCCGTGTGGGTCAGCGCGCACGGAACGCGCGTCACCCGCTTTTAGCCCTATTTTCACCTCAAAATTAACATCATAAATATTAGTGGTAGAGTTTCGGAGGTAGGACTTTTTTAGGAAATTTGCTCCTCTTTAAGGATCTTTTTTAAAATTTCGAATATCTTTAATAGTTTCCCGGATATTTGCAAAAAACCAAACCCCCATTTTTGTTTTTACTAAATTGTTTATAACTTTTGCAATTCTCGCGGGCGCACCTTGAAATTTTCCAAAAAGTTTCTAGAGATCATTCCGAATCGAATGAGCCCTCGATTATAATTTTCGGTGGCCTTGACTTCAATAATCTTCAGCATTTATCGTTTATTTCGAAAGGATCTTGGTTGTTTTTCTCGTTACTCTGGTGGTTGATTGCATTCACACATGGCGATCTAGAAGATGAACATCTGCCAAATGTGCAAGCCCAACACAATTGGAATCCGTGCGTTTTGAATATTTACAGTTGGACGAGTTGTTTTCTGTACAGTTTTGAAACACAAACAACCATCGGTTATGGTGTTCGAACAATTACGGAAGAATGTCCACAGGCTGTTTTTATCGTACAGATGCAATGGATGAGTGCCATGGTGATTGATTCGTTTATGATTGGCGTGGTGTTTGCCAAACTAACACGGCCGAAATTGAAACGACAAACGGTGCTGTTCTCAAAGAATGCAGTGATCAGTCGTCGCGACGGCAAACTCTGTTTCATGTTCAGAGTAAGTATGGCTTGTTTCCGTGCGGGTTACCTAAACTAGGGGATGGGGGGATTATCCTGAGATTGAAGTGATTTACCAATAATGTGTAGTGAGGTGTGGCCTAAGAGTGGGAGAGCCCAACGGCAGACTAATTTTGATTCGTTAGAGTGTGACTATTACACAGTCTTATCGTAAACATTATAGTATCTATTACACTTTACAACTGACACACCTCCCTTGTAGTAATTCTCAGAAACAAGCCATAGCGTCATAGTAACTGCTTAAATTCCAGGTGGGCGATATGAGTAAAACGAATCTGATTGGTGGCAATGTGCGCGCTCTATTGATACGTGTCCGTAAAACCAAAGAAGGTGAAATCCTAGCGAATTATCAGACCGAATTGACACTAACAGCAGATGGTTGTGATTCGAATCTAGTATTTATATGGCCTATGATTATTTTACATGAAATCAATACAGATTCACCCTTATACCGTTTATCTATGACGGATTTGGCAAAAGAACGTTTCGAGATTGTTGTATTGTTGGAAGGTACTGTAGAAAGTACAGGACAATCGATACAGGCACGTTCCAGTTACGTGTCATATGAGATTCTATGGGGTCATCGGTTTCAATCAATTGTCCAATTCAATGAGGATCGTGTAGGCTATGAGGTGAAATTCAATAAATTCAATAGTGTTTATCCGGTTGAGACACCATTATGTTCAGCAGCTGATTTAGATCGATCCGTAGACGATGGAGATGATGGTATGTGATTCTAGTTGATTTGTAATCTTGATCTCTGTCTCTATTTTTGAAGTGAAACTTCTTTAGGCGCGGTAGGGTAATAAATTTGTTCGGAGCGTGACAGACAGCTGAGAGGAAAGAGTGGGAGCGTTGCTATAGCATCGCCTCTACTCTCTCTCTCTCTCTCTCTCTCTCTTTCTCTGTCAGTTCTGCCGCCTGTATAAAATAAATACTAGTGTCTAAAGTTGGAATCATTGATCGATGTATAACGCCCTCTGTAAAGAAACTAAAATTTCCTGGCCTACCGCGATTTATGATTTTTGCATTTATAAATTAATTAACAGCGTTAAATTATTTATGATTAGTGTTTTGTGATAAGTGAAATGCAGAAAATCTAAAACAAAAAAAGTTAAAAAATGAACTTTATCTCTAATCTAAGAAGTTTCACTTCTAACGCACGGCGTTCCACGCAATTTCAATGTTGTTTTTTTTCTGTTTATTTTGATTAGAAACGATGAAATTGGAGAAACCATTGTCGCCAGAAGTGTTTGTACAACCACCACCGCGACCATCAACACCACAAGACAATTACGATTTTTATACAAATTTTGATGGTACTGATTATGAGTACTCGTCCAGTTATGTTTGATTAAAATAATAATATTATTGTAACCAATAGTTTCATTTGTGTTTCCTTCGCGATGGTCAAGCAGACTGGTAAAAAAGTGTTGGTTTTTATTGAGCACAAATTGGTCAACCCTGTCCCGAAAATAGCTTTGTTCAAGGCCCCGAATCAGTGGCGTAACAAGGGACGCGCGCCAAATACTCTCCAAGACACAGTTGAAGTGTATTTTAAATTAGTCACTGCCCCGATGAATTTCAAAAAGTTCACCACCAATCCTTTTTATTATCTAAATTGGAAGAAATTTTTACTCCTGGTGCTCTGTTTGAACTCTACTATTTCTATTTGAAAATCTGTTGTCTTAGCGTAGCGTCCGTGCGATACTTTTTCTAACGCCGCCACTGGAATGGGGAAGTTTAATGACCCCCACTTCCTGCAAGACGCGATGCACACTAGTTGCAATATTTTTCAATTATTATTATTCCTCTATGTTACTCAATTGATATACCGATAAACTAATGCAACTAGGTACATTAGAAGAAGAGTGGGAGGAAATCGCCTCCTATTCACGGCATACGATAGAACAATTGTGTGGTCATAGTAGGAGGAGTTTTTTTATGTTTATTATTTAGACACTTCTAGGGATGTATAATAATAAAATTACCTAATTTTTTACAATCTTTTTACCTTTTTACCTTTCCCTCTCGTTCTCTCGTTCTTTCTCTCTTTCTCTCTCATTCTCTCGCTCTTTCCCTCCCGTTCTCATCGTTCTTTAAACTCTCTCATTCTCTCGTTCTTATCGCTCATTTTCTCCCTCATTCTGTCGTTCTTTCTCTATCGTTCTCATCGTTGTTTTCTCTGTTGTTCTCTCTCTTTCATTGTCTCTATCTATCTGCGTCTATCTCTTCCTGTTTACCTGTCTCTCTGTGTCATTTGCGTCTATGTCTCTCTCTCTTTGTCTAGCTGTTCCTCCCTCTTTTTTGTCTCTGTGTCGTGCTGTCAATCTGTCTCTTCCACTAGTTTTCTCTGTTTCTTAGTCCAAAGAGAGAGAGAGAGAGAGAGAGAGAGAGAGAGAGAGCGCAACAAATAACTTACTATCTTTACTATCTTTAATATCTAGAGAATCTAGATATTATTAAAAATCGGTTATAAAAAAAATAATCGATTATTTTTTCACATCCCTAGAAGTGTCTAGGGATGTGGGAAGTGTCCCACTGGAGTCAAGGTTAAAAGTTTCTATAAATACGTGTTTCATTTAATATAACTGACAAAGCAAGGTATATCAACAAACATGTGTTGTCTTTGTTGTACTCATTATGAGTTTTGAAAATTGTCCACAGCCAGCTAGGTACATCTCATGCTGTAATGAATTGAACAAGGACGGACTGTACTGTGTCTTATCCTTTTCAAAGTTACAAACAATTTAATAGTCCGTTACTAGATAGACATGACATTTAACTGGCGTGTATGGAATGAAAGGAAATTTTTCACACAATATATAATTTCTTAGAACAATTAAATAATAATTCGAAAATAAAGTAACGAGGCATCTGATTTTTCATTTCAATGTTCATTTATTAGATAGTTTTGTCTGGTTGATAAAGAATCGTTTTCTTTTGTAATTTTTACAATTCCATAATTGGTATTTATCAATTTTTAGATAGGTAATTTACTTGTGTACAGATTTAATTCGTGATTCTATAAGTTGTTTTTTTTTAAATAAATATTGATTGAAATTTGATCTTGAAAAATCTCATTATGAGTACGACAAAGACAACACAGGTTTACTGATATTGCTGTCTTAACAACAGTGGGCGTCTAACTAAATAATAAACATGAAAAAACTCCTATTCGATCTACTTTGACCACACAATTATTCTATCGTATGCCGTGAATAGGAGGCGACTTCCTCCCACTCTTCTTCATATGTACATAGTTGCATTAGTTTAGCGGTATATTGTTGGATTGTTTTAATTAACAATAATTTTTCTTTCACCACACCAGCATTTATCATGAAATTCTGGTAAATAACAGTAGGTCATGGTAAATTGTGTAAGCAATTTTTTAAAATTAATATTTTTCTAATTATTTAAAAAATATTTCTAAGGCAGTTTGAAAGATTTCGATTTGCATGTTTTTTTTTGAGCTTTTTTGTACTTATTACCAGATCTAGGGAACTTTCTCAGAGTTGGCATCACTGGATAAAGAAACAAATGATGACCTACACCTTCTAGTATTAGAAAAGGGCCCAAATGTAAAACAATAATCTCGAGCGAATAACTTGATATTTTCTAAAATTAACGTTCTCTGTTTAAAAAAAACCCTAAGGAAAGAAAATTCTACAAGAAGAAGTGGCCCACTAGGCGATTCCCGTATATTCTTACAGTCAGTCCGGCCCTGGATATTATGGTCGAAAGTAATATAAAATAAAATGGCTGCCGGCTAAGCCTACTAGATACTAACAGATCCATGCATTTCTGTTTAAATAAAATACATTAAATAAAAAATTATCATAATCACAAGAATTCTTTGTACTATCGATTTGTGGTCCTGAAAAGAACCGTTTTTTTTCTCCCAAAAATCATTCCATTTCCATAATCAATTGTCCAAAAAAAACAACAAATTAAGCCCGTTCGCCTCGTATACGACGCGCCAATTGGATATCTTTCGGCATAATCGTGACCCGTTTAGCATGGATGGCACACAAATTGGTGTCTTCAAATAAACCAACCAAATACGCCTCGCTGGCCTCTTGCAGGGCCATCACAGCAGAACTTTGAAAACGCAAATCGGTCTTGAAATCTTGCGCAATCTCACGTACCAATCGTTGAAACGGCAATTTACGTATTAATAATTCGGTACTCTTCTGATAACGGCGAATTTCACGCAATGCCACCGTACCGGGACGATAACGGTGGGGTTTCTTGACGCCACCGGTAGCGGGTGCACTCTTACGGGCCGCTTTCGTCGCCAATTGTTTACGTGGCGCTTTACCACCGGTCGATTTACGAGCAGTTTGTTTAGTACGGGCCATCTTTGAATTGATGCGAACGTCAGCACTACACACACGATAATAACGCTAATTCGCCGAAACCGCGGTTTTTTATAGGTTCAGCGTGGCGGGAATTATCGGCCGCGTCAGCCAATAAATAGGGCGCCATCCGGCGCGAAACGTTAGTCTTCATCGTAGCGCCGTGGCGTTTAGTGATCAAGTACCTATATAGCAATCGAATAATCGAGCATTTTTGGAAAAAAACAAAATTGACGAATTGGCTGACAATAACAACGGTTTATGGTTTTAATTAATGGAGAATTAAATCGGCCCTTTTTAGGGCCTCAAAAATATAACACAAAGAATTCCAAAATAATAATAATTCGTTTTTATATGTGTTAATTGAAATTTCATAGTTACAACAACAAAATGGCGCTGTATGTAAGATTTATTGATTTATGGAGCAATCCAAGCGGGCGTGGACGTCGCCCATTGGCTGCTTAACATCGCATTGCAACGTTGCCATGTTACATATTGATTTTTTTTTTTTGTAAATCATATTGGCCTGACAGAATCAATTTCTAGAATATCTATCCAAATTATTAGTTCAAAGGAAATATTTCTTAGGGAAAGTATAATATGAAGTTTCAATAAATGTTCAACGTCTCCCACACAAATTCGACAATCATTGATGTACTTGTCTCTTTCTACTACAAGTAAAGATGATTTGCCGGTACAATCGGAAACAAAAGTATGAAAAATTTTCACAAAATCAATCTTTCAATATCTTTTAAAATAAAGTATTTAAATATGAAATATTTGTTTTTTATATCACATTTCTAATACAATCAAAAATAGTTTAAATTTAATTCAATTTTAAATGAATTATTGTTAGGATCATAGCAAAACTTTTGTCTGTGAGTGTACAGTCAACGCAGAAAGGAATGTCCTAACAAAAGAAATTGGCATACAAAAGCAGTTCATAAAAACTATCTTCTCACAATTGGACCGAGTTGTAAAAAATAAAATTTATTGGTGAGAGATAGATGATGGTGTTGGTTCAAAATTCAGGGTATTGCCATCCATCCATGTTACACTTATAAAAGTAAGATGTAAAGTCAGGTCGGTTTAAATTTAAATGTCCGAGTTATTTTTCACTGAACTAAAAAGACCGTATGGTCCGTCTACCGATTTAGTAGAACTGTCATTTGATTTATTGCGGCTGTAAATCATAAATTCAAGTGTCTTCACAATGGTCCCTTTATATCTAGTAGTTGCTAATAAAAATATTGCAATTAGGTCATAAATTCCAAACGGAACCGACAAATCCAACATTTGCTTATGCTCTACAAAAGCAGGTAGAGAAATTCCCATTTTTAAACGATAAAATACATTTTCAAATCAAATCTCAAACAACTGAATAACGACAACAAAGAAAAAAATAGATTATAAACATTTCTATTTTAATTAAGGGACATTGAAAAACAGTGAACGGACAATTACAACGAAATGTTTTAAATTTTCTATGATGAAACGTTAATATTTAGTTTCTCGGTAAAAATCATAAATTTTCTGCACGATGAAAACAAATTGAACTGTCCAGCAAGAACAATCGGGGAGGTTGTAGAGTGGATAGAACCAAAAAATTGTTTTGCAAAATTGTTGGTAAAGCTGTAAGCCAGACGAATATACAATAACGTTTTTCTTATATTTTTCATTAGAATAGTTGTAAATGAAAATAAGTATTGTTAATACAAAGCCAACTTTCTAAATTGTCCAAGTTCTTCAACCCTGAGACTGAGACTGCCCCCATATCATTGCGTCCTTAATCCGATTGAAATGATATGGAACCAGTTGAAGCATGCTGTCCGAAAATCTAATCGAACACCAGGCAAGTGTTGTGGACTTAATCAGAAATAAAGCTAACAAAATTAATGCTGAAAACTGGCGCAAGTGCATTGTCATGTGATAAAAATTGAAAATTCCTTCATGACTGGTGGGGCGGCACCAGAGTTTATAATCAGTGTCAATGATGAAATTGATACGGATGACGAAATTCTTTAGTTACAGCAACAATTTTGCAAAACAATTTCACATTGTTTACCTGTCCAACCTATCCTTTTTCCTTGTTTTATCCACACCTGGCAAGAAATAACTCTACAACTTCCCCGATGGTTCTTGCTGGACAGTTCAATTTGTATTCTAGAGCTAAAATATTGTGCTTTTTAATTTATTCAATTTATTTTATTTATTTATTTTTATTTATACACCGTCACCATAAACTGTTTGTGCAAGAAGTAATTGATGTTAAATTTTTAACATAATACAAACTGAACTGACTAATGTAGAGTATCGGAATTTTGTCAATTAACATTATTCGATATTGAAAAGTATCAATAATTGATCATTTTCGTTAACGCAAGACAAATTAAACAAATTAATGTGAAGTATCAAATTTTTATAGATCATTTTATTGTGAAAGAAACCTTCTTGATTGAAAATAAGAATATGTAGACCTTAATTAAAATAGAAATGTTTATAATCTATTTTTTTCTTTGTTGTCGTTATTCAGTTGCTTGAGATTTGATTTAAAAATGGGAATTTCTCTACCTGTTTTTGTAGAGCATAAGCAAATGTTGGATTTGTGGGTTCCGTTTGGAATTTATTTGTGTATGAGAGGAAACCTTTTAAAGGCACCTGGCGTCTCCTTTGACAACCAGGTAGTGTCGGAGTCACCACGTAACGTGGCATACCGACTAAAACCTCTCATAGTTCCAGGGTGTGGTCGAGTGTGAGATCTCGACAAGTGCAGACGTGCTTTGGTGCTCCTGTATTTGTTGTGTCGTTTTCTCGTCTATTTCCGTGCGTTGTGATTGGTGGATCTGTGCGCAAGCGCAGAACTATCTTTTGCGCCAGTGTTGTTCCAGCACTCGCGGAGTGCTGTTGTGATAGGGACATGGACCCGTCAAACAATGTGTCGCTGCACGAGCTTTACAAGCTCGTGCAGGAGCAGTCGGAATTGATCCGGCAGCTGCGATACGACCTGTCTGTTAGCAGGCAGGCCATGAGAAGGGCCGGCATCGCCGTTCCCCCCCCTGGCCACCGGGCGGTTGTCAGGCTCGCTCCTCCCTCGCCAATTCCCGCTATTGCCGAGGAGGACATCCAGGAAGTCGCCAGTCTGGATGTGGAGAGCATCCTGGAGAGCGATGGTCTCCTGAACCCGGACGCTTCAGTCGATGGGATGGAGCATCAGGACTTCCCTGAGGAAGATGACGCCTCATCTACTTCGACATCGTCATCCGATGCGTCCGTTGGTGGTTCCCAACCAACTTCCCAGGAAGAAGGATGGGAACTGAAGACATATAAGCGGAACCGTTCTGGTAAGGCAACTGCCTCTAGTTCCACCCCACCAGGACCAGCCCCAAAAAAGGCTAAGCCCTTGAATGCCAATACAGCCCATCAGGCTAACCCTAAGGCCCTTCAGGCCACCAATCAGGCCCCTCAGGCCAAAAAGACCAGAAATTGGACCCGTCAGGTCATTTCACAGCCCCCGCAGGCCCCTCAGGCAAATCCAACAGTCCCTCAGACGCCGTTGGATTCTACAGCCCCTCAGGCTAAGCCCAAAATCCCTCCAGTCATCTTGAGGGATCCCGCCAAGTGGACGAGCATCTCGAGTGCTATGACGTCCAGTCAGCCGGTGATTAACTTCACCAAGGCAGCGTCGTGTGCGGATGGAATTCGCATCCAACCGGCGACGATCAATGACTACCGAGCACTAACGAAGATGCTCGACTCCAGGCAAATTCAGTACCATTCGTTTAGTCTACCGGAAGACTTAACGATCAAGGTGGTACTGCGATCCGTGCCGGTGGAGATCACGACTGATGAGATCGCTGCGGATCTCGAAAGTCAAGGCTTCCATCCTGACAAAGTCAGCAGAATGGTACGCGATCGAACCAGGAAAGACATGCCGCTGGTCCTGGTTGAGGTCCCAAAGACAGACAAGGAGATCTGGTCAATCCGAGCTGTCTGTGGACTGTGCGTTAAGGTTGAGGCGCCGAAAAAGCGCTCTCAGCCTTCACAATGCCATCGGTGTCAGCGGTTCCACCACAGTCAAAGGAACTGCCACGCAGACTACCGATGCGTGAAATGTGGCGGTACCCATGCCACTGCACAGTGCACTAAGAGTGCAAAAGCGCCGGCCAAGTGTGCCAACTGTGGTGGTCCACACACGGCCAACTATCGCGGTTGCCCTAATTTCCCGACACCACGTCGGACTCAGGGCAAACAGGTAAATGGAAAGGCGGTCAAGGTACCCTCTACGCGCGTTTCCCAACCGACAGTTGCTAAGCCTACGGGCACAAAGCCGACGGCTAAGCAAGTCCCCAGGCCATCAAATACGGCTAAGAGACCACCTCCACCGCCAGAGGTTTCCAACATGCTCATAGACATGTTGGGCACAGCGGGCGGTGCATCATCTTGCCGCGAGCTTGCTACGATTCTTCTTGGTCGCCTTACCAATTACCTAAAATGAGATGGATAGTAGTACTAATACTGTTGACTCGTTGCGAACGGCGTTCTGGAACGCCAGAGGCTTAACACCTGCCCGTGACGAATTGGCAGACTTTGCCAATCGTCACGAACTCGACATCATCTTGGTTTGTGAAACATTCCTTGGTGATGGTAACAGGGACCCCAATATTCCCGGGTACCTGTTACACCGCAACGACCGACAAACCGGTCCCGGCGGAGGTACAGCAATATACGTTCGCCGTGGTATTGTGCACTCCTCAATAATTCTACCTGACTTTCGACAAATGGAGGTCACTGCCATTGTCGTCACCATGACTAATGGTCCGTTAGTCATGGCCGCGTGCTATAATCCGCCTTCAGCGGTTATAGAAACTTCAGATCTCGACACGATTTTGCAATTAGGAGCATCGGTCATTGCCGCAGGAGATTTTAACGCCAAACATACACACTGGTCCAGCAGGCGAAACAATAGAAACGGGCGTATACTGGACCAGCACGCGACAGATCGTAATTATCAAATCTTAGCTCCTTCAGAGCCAACATATCATAACGACGCGACTGGGCTTCCCGACATTTTAGATATTGCTATTTTAAACAACGTCATTTTCCAAATTGATCTCACTGCGGTAAATGAGCTCAGTTCGGATCATTCACCCGTTTTGATGCATATCGGGAACGAAGCGAATGATCTTGGTAGAGATAGAGTCACCCTCCGTTACACTGACTGGGCTAAATTCAAAGACCACCTCAGTACACAATTCGGACCAATACACACCATACATTCCGCGACCGACTTAGAGAACTCAGTCAGTAATTTTGAAGACAACGTTAGAGAAGCTATAAATGCATCTACTCGCGAAATCTTAAGAAACAGGCGGGGATGGGAATTACCCGCCGAAACTATCAATTTAATACGCGAAAAGAACCGTGCTAGACGGCGGTTTCATAGATCCGGAAATCCCGCTGATAGGATCCGCGCGAATCAGCTTACCAACCAAGTCAGGTACGCTCTCAGGGACCTGCGTAATGCAGAATGGGAGCGTAAGATTGCCTCACTAGAAGCAGAGAATCATTCTCTTTGGAGAATGACTCGCATTCTGCGTAGTGAGCGGAAGCCAACACCGCCAATACACGGCCGAAACGGTTATGTCTATCAGGAAGACGAGAAAGCCGAGGCATTCGCTGACAGCTTGGAGATGCAATGCAGACCCAACTGGCGGGATGCTGACGTGGACCACGTCGAAATGATAGACGAACAGGTTGAGGAGATACTCGCAAAAACCGACGATTCAGTCATTCGCCCCACCACCACAGAGGAAATCCGCCAACTGATTAGTGCCCTTCGCACTAAGAAATCCCCCGGCCCAGATCACATTACAAATCAGTCCCTTAAATGCTTGCCGCCTAAAGCTATTGCAGCCTTAGCCGGTATATTCAATGCAATCTTTCGTCTCCACCATTTCCCATCGCGGTGGAAAACCGCCAATGTGATCTTCTTCCCGAAACCAGGAAAAGACCGGAAGTTCCCTCAGAACTACCGGCCAATAAGCCTCTTGTCCAGCGTCGGCAAACTAGCGGAAAGGCTTATATACACGCGCTTGAGTGAAATCGTCACTGAAAAGCAGATTATACCCGAAGAACAGTTCGGTTTCAGGTCCCAACACTCCACTGTTCTTCAAATACTCCGCTTCACGGAGTATGCTTCCGTCAGTCTTGACTGGAAGTATGTCACTGGCGCCGTCTTTCTAGACATCTCCAAGGCGTTCGATTCTGCCTGGCACAATGGTCTAATTTTCAAACTAGACCAGTCAGGCATTCCCCCGGCCATGGTGCAACTCATACACTCATTTCTCCACAACAGGAAGTTCAGAGCGAAAATTCGCGACCAACTCTCCAGTGAACGACCCCTGGAAGCCGGAGTCCCTCAGGGCTCGGTTCTATCTCCACTTCTCTACAGTCTATTTATTGCCGACATCCCCAAAAACCCAAGGACACAGCTCGCCATCTACGCAGATGATACGGCCATCTACGTCAGAGCTAAACATCCTTCCTTGGTCACGTCGAAACTGCAAGAAGCAGTCGACGATATCGAATCTTGGATGCGCCTCTGGCGGATTGAGGCCAATCCAGAAAAGAGTTCAGCGTTACTGATTACTCGTCGTCGCGTCCAACCTTATGACTTTGTCCATATGTATGACCGACCCATACAATGGAAACCGGAAGTAAAGTATCTAGGCGTCTTCCTAGATAAACGATTGACATTCAAGAGCCACCTCCGATACGCTGAAACTCGCTTCAAACAAGTTTGGGGCCAACTACTCCCGTTAGTTTGTCGCCGTAGCAAACTATCCACTAAAGTCAAACTTCGTCTTTACAAGACCATCTTCAGACCCACGTTCTCCTATGGCTCACTAGCGTGGGGACATGTTTCTAAATCTTCCATCCATCGATTCCAGATCCTTCAGAATAAATTTCTAAGGTCGGCCTTCAATGCACCATGGTTTGTTAGGAACACCCAACTTCATCGCGAGGCTAACCTGCCGAGTGTGAAGGAGTATCTCCTTAAGACTGCCTCCAAGGCCTTCTCTACATATTCCGACCATCCAAATCGCTTGGTTCGAGAAGCCCTCGACTACAGCGAGGAGGATCGTTGGCGAGTAAAGAGGCCAAAAATGGCCCTCTGCCAGGACCGTTAAGTACTGCTAACCATCCCATTTCACGCGATTAACGCTGAACTTTGTTCGCAGGTAGACGACATCGTCCTCGCGGCTTCACGCCTCCAGTGAAGTCGCGCAGTTCCGATAAGGGAAATATGGGTCACTGACTCGCACCCTGGAACTATGAGAGGTTTTAGTCGGTATGCCACGTTATGTGGAGACTCCGACACTACCTGGTAGTCTGGAGACTCCAGGTGCCTTTAAAAGGTTTCCTCTCATACAAAATAGTTCCAGGGTGCGAGTCAGTGACTCTTCTTTCCCTTATCGGAACTGCACGACTTCACTTGAGCGTGAAGCCGCGAGGACGATGACGTCTATCTGCGAACATAAATTCGGCATTAATCGCAAGTGGTGGATGGGTAGTGGTATCTAGTGGTCCTGGCAGAGGTTTGGAATTTATGACCTAATTGCAATATTTTTATTTATTAGCAACTACTAGATATTGAGGGACCATTGTGAAGACACTTGAATTTATGATTTACTGCCCTAATAAATCACCCGGCCTCTCTACTAAATTCCTGGTTATACTATATATGCGTATGAATTCTCTAATTAAAATAAAATTTTACAATTACAATATTTATTTGAAATGTTGATATTTCAGCAATAACACAAACAGGTTGCAATTCATAACGTAAACGTATCCTATAGATTTTAATAAAGTTTATGTTTATTTATAGTTGTAGGTATTGATAGAAAAGGGGTAATGAGGTGTGTAAAAATTGTCAGGTATAAGGTCTTCTGTGAATATATTTGAAACATTTTTAAAAATTTGTATTTTCCTTGAAATTTAATACAAATATGAATTAAACCGGATTTGAGTGGGACAAAAATTTGTCTATTCTCTATTTTCCAAAGGTGCTCAACGAGTTTATTAAATATAGAAAGCTGAAAATTAAAAACGGCTTAACTTTGGTTAATAAACAGCCAATTCCATAAAAAATACCCTCTACTATTATAAACAAATAGCCATACAATTGTTTCTGTAAAAATAGTTATTTCAAGCATGAACCATAATTTATTCTTTTTCGTGGATTTTTGGTTGGTAGGGCATCTACAACCATCATCCATCCATTGATCATAAATTTTAAATTTTACAACTGTAAATAGAATGGGTTCAATTGTGACAAGACACTTATATAAACTCCCAAATAGCAAGCTTTGTCCAACAAGTTTTATTAGTAGGACATTCTTTATTGAGGTGAGTGTACCTCGAATTAAACTTTGAAAAAAATAAAATACATTAATTTTTCTACCAGAAATCATCGACACAAAGTATCTTATTATACTTAAAAAAATTAGAAACCACATTTGTACTCTCAAAAGTTATAAATTTTATTTTATTTAAAATAATTAATTAAAATGAATTTTATTTTTATTCGGTATAGCGTGACAACACCGCAAAATCTTAGCAATTGTCATATTCTCTAATGTTAGAAGGGAATAGTATGCGTGTACCTGTCTCTATTCAACTTGTACTGTTTTATATTTACGTTTGAATTTACGCGGTAACATATGTTGCGAGGTTGCCACGTTTCTTTGGTGAATCACACTACATTCAATAATATCATACATGTCACTCATTTTTGTTATTTTTCTCAATAAATAATATTGAAACCAGTTAATATTAATTGCTTATATGCTTCTTGAATATTTAATCTATTAGTTTACAAATTTTTCTAATTATATCGTCATTACTATTTTTTAACGTGATTTGGACGGATAGTGCATTTTCCATTTAAGTACTTGTAAATTTGCAATAACTAAAAAATGTTACAACTTTAAAACGGTGTTGTAAAAATAATTCTAATTTTTTCAGACGCTTCAGGAGACTTATCTGAATAATATATTTTTTTCAGCCTATTCTCATTACTTTCAATATTCTTCTTTTATTAGGAATAATTCGATCGTGAATTGCATCATAAAATCGCTAACGAACTTGTTTCAATATCCGTTAACAATAGAAAACAAAACAACGTGAGAATTGGCAACGGTGCATACGTCACAGCTAGCTTGATTTAACAAAAAAAAAAAAGAAAAACGAGATACCTATGATAATAGATTATTCTTGACGTGGATTGTGAATTGTTAACGTATTTTTTGGAACCATTCAACTATAGAATATTTACGACAGCTTTTAAAAAATTTATGGTTACAGACGTTAACGACCCAAAACCCTACCTGGCGATAAACCGGATTTTTAAGGGGCGTTTTACTGAAAAATGGGGGTCGTAAATTGTTTGCAGCTGTTGTGGCGGACAGCTGGGCAAATTCCATTACAGTTACAGATTATTGTTGTTTTATCGCCTATAATTGACGTCGCCATTTTCTCTTTCTTACATTCAAAATGGCGGCGCACCAATTGTTTTGTTTTTTTCATAAATTGGATAAAAGACGAACTATATTACAAATATTATCAAGAATTCTTTGTTTTTTCAATGTTGTGGCTCTGAAAAGAACCGATTTTTTTTCTTCAATCATTTAACCAAGTCCAAATTTAAAAAAAAACATTTCCCATTAAGATTCCCATCGACGATTTTATTTCGAGCTGGTGTATTTAGTGACGGCTTTGGTGCCTTCACTGACAGCATGCTTAGCCAATTCACCGGGCAATAATAGACGAACAGCCGTCTGTATCTCCCGACTGGTGATCGTCGATCGTTTATTGTAATGCGCTAAACGTGAAGCTTCCGCTGCGATTCTCTCGAAAATGTCATTAACAAAACTGTTCATGATACTCATCGCTTTACTTGAAATACCAGTATCCGGATGGACTTGTTTCAATACTTTATAAATATAAATCGCATAACTCTCCTTCCGCTTGCGCTTCTTCTTCTTATCAACTTTGGAGATGTTCTTTTGTGCTTTACCGGCTTTTTTGGCGGCTTTACCACTGGTTTTCGGCGGCATTATTGATAACGAACACACAACTAGACACACGAACTAGACGATTAGAAATCGAAAACTGAACGCTGCCCGCTTATCGTCGCCCGAATTATATAGAGCGAGAGCAACGCGATTCGTGGAATTGTGGATTTCAGCGACATCTACGGCGCACCGGTGAGTCTATATAAACCGCGGAATTTGGCGGCAACTCGTTAGTCATTCGCTGCTCGTCGCTCGATTAATTTGTGAATTGTGTGTTAAATCAAAAACTTCAACAAAATGTCTGGCCGTGGTAAAGGTGGTAAAGTTAAAGGCAAAGCCAAGTCGCGTTCAAATCGTGCTGGTCTTCAGTTTCCTGTTGGTCGTATTCATCGTTTATTGCGCAAAGGGAATTATGCTGAACGTGTTGGCGCCGGTGCACCAGTTTATCTGGCTGCTGTTATGGAATATTTAGCTGCTGAAGTATTAGAATTGGCGGGCAATGCGGCTCGTGATAATAAGAAAACACGTATAATCCCAAGACATTTACAATTGGCCATACGTAACGATGAGGAATTGAATAAATTACTTTCTGGAGTGACAATAGCACAAGGTGGTGTACTGCCGAATATTCAAGCGGTTTTATTGCCCAAGAAGACCGAAAAACAATCGTAAGAACGTCGATGGAAATATGGACATATTTGATTTTTGATTCGATTAGACGTGGGAAAACAATCGGCCCTTTTTAGGGCCTCAAACTCAATAATACAAAGAATTCTGATAATATTTGATAACGTTTATTTATTTAGTTACTTTTATTTTTCTAATTTTTAGTATTTATAGATTTTCTTTAGTTTTTGCCTAGTCTTTAGCGCCCCTTGCCGGAAAGATAGTACAAAAAAGTGAATACTTATCCATCAAAAACTGTTCTAGTATTCGTTTTCTTTGTCGAATTTTAGAAAAGTGTCATAAAAGATTTCGTATAAAAACAATTCAAAACAATATAAAAATGAACGTTTTCATAGGGACCCGTTGAAGAAAGAAAAAAAAAGAAACTCACGGTTTGTTTCCAGTTGAAATTAGGGAAATCCTGGAGACCTTCGGTTAATAAAGGCACTGACACTAACACTAGCACTACACACAATTAATTCACAAAAAAAAATCACAATTTTTCGAAACAACTTCACACTTCAAAAACCAGAACACAACTGAACAAGAACGAACAAATCTAGAAAGGGTGTTAAGTAAGTGTCCTTTTTTAGGTATAAAACTTCAAATGTCAGAAATGCAGCTAACCTACGCACCGTAAAGTAGTCCCTGTATTAAGACTCCAAAATTTTGATTCTTTATTTTATTAAACTGAAAATTGATTTGTAAAGGATTTTTTCTATTTTGCGTCAATAGCGCTATTTTTAAAATGTAGTAAATTTTGTTTCCTTAACGTTGGTAACGTTTTCATTGATTTTGTCAACTGTCAAAAATCATAAAAACAAGATACTTAATATAGGCCGTTTTTCGTACTGATCTTTGGATTTATCGGGTGCAGTAAATTGCTTCCTGCATTTTCAGCAATTTCCCTTATTTCAGGTGGAGTACATGAAAACTCTTCACTCATTGTTAAATAAGCAATTTGGCGAAAAAACAATTGACTAAGAGTGAAAAATAAAACAATTGAAGTTTCCCGACTGAATGTTCAATTGTTATATCAGTAACACCAACTCCCACCAATTTCCCTAAATTTCAAAACTCGCAATTTTTTTTTTGTAAAACGGCACAAAATAGGCAAAAAAGAAAAAATAGTATGAATAATTGTCGACTTCTGGCATTTGTTTTTTAATATACTAATTACAATCTCCAGAGAAGTATAAAATATCGAACTTCTTGGTTAATATAAAAGAAAATTACAACAAATTATGTAAACATATGCGTAGGGTTTTATTCAAACAGGCGTGCCACAAAAAAATATACTTTTTCTTTCATGTAAATACGTAAAATTTAGGAACTTTTCAAACATTAAGTTGCCGATAACCTTCCATCTGTTCTTTACTCTACTTCATCCCATATTTCGAAATAACTGAACTTCGCTCTTATACAAAATTTAACGCTCTACAAAAAAGGTCTCTTACAATTTTTTCATATATTTATTTCTTCAAAAGTTATTCAAGGTTAACGGTGAATTCTTACATTTTTCCAATTTTTTCACGATACCATCAACTTTATGGGAAAATTTTATAGAACATTTTTTGTAGAGCATTTTATTCTCTATAACTTATCTTGATAAAAGTTTTTGATATTTTTTACAGGTCGTAAGTTATTTGCAATAAACTGATTTTTTTTATTCTAGTAATTTCTAGTAATATTTTCGCATTTATAACTATTCAATACTA
This sequence comes from Epicauta chinensis, assembly GCA_021725515.1. Classification (NCBI taxonomy): domain Eukaryota; kingdom Metazoa; phylum Arthropoda; class Insecta; order Coleoptera; family Meloidae; genus Epicauta; species Epicauta chinensis. The sequence goes on along the minus strand of JAEDXX010000317.1, from coordinate 13,164 downwards.
TGAGTGAAATAACTTTCGACCTGTGAAGAATATCAAAAACTTTTATAAAGATAAGTTATAGAGAATAAAATCCTCTATAAAAAATGTTGTATGAAATGTTTCCATAAAGTTGATGGTTCTGTCAAAGAACTGGAAAAATGTAAACGTTTACTATTAGTCCAATTTTAACCTTGAATAAGTTTTGAAGGACTAAATATATCAAAAAATTGTAAGAGACCCTTTTTGTCGAGGGTTAAATTTTCTATAAGGTATTTTAGTCACACCAGGTGCCTATAAAAGGTTTCCTCTTTGAATAACTTCAAACCCAATGAATGAAACTATTCACTTATTCGAAATCTTGATAAAGCTGGAAGAGCTTTAATTTCCTTCAACAGCACTACCATTTATCGAAGAGTGCATTATTAAGGTCTATATTTACGGTGACCATACGTACTCTATTATACAGTACAGTACTGTATTTCAAAGTGTTGTACTGTATAATTTTTATAATAGAAAATGTACTCTTTTTTATTTTTTTGTACTGTATTGTACTCTATTTTTAATAAATGTAAATTTCAGCTAATTTTCCGATTTTCTCAAGTCGTTTTATGGCCTCTTTACACTCTCGAGAAGTACCTTCGTCGAGGATCCTCGCCGAAGTTGTACTGGGCAAGGACTGGCATTCACACTCTCGTGTTACTTCCCGAGTACCGAGAATGAGTGACTAGTATAGTGGTCGCCTCATTTTAGTGAATTTTGACTTTTTAAGCCAAATTACTTTATGGTTGGGGTGCACAAAGAAAATTTTCTACAGTAATTTCTATGAATAGCAATGGATGATTTACAACTCGTACCAGATGCCGACAACATTTCTTTAAAAGCAGGTATTTCTACCCCTACAAAATAAGAATGAATCTATACGTATTTGTATAACAAATAAAAGAATATTTTCAATTATTTTATCAATTTAAAACAAAAATAAAAGTAAGGAACTAAATATTGAAATAATTAGGATATGTATTAAAATATAAGATATGGGACTAATATAAAAATAGATATATTTACAAAGAATCGTTTTCACCGTTATCACTTTCATCGGAATCTTCATTGTCATTTAAATCTACAATAATTTCTGAGCATTCACTTAAGCCAAGGAAACTATTTTCAATTTGTATTACGTGCCGAACACAATTTTTCCACAATTCTTCACCCACTTCATTCACAGTTGCTCTTATTTTGTCCACTACGGAGGCGCTCAAATTTGGTGCCGTATTGTTTTTCCTAATTTTATGTTTAAATTGGCTCCAAACAAGCTCAATTGGATTCAATACGCAGTAATACGGAGGCAATCTTAAGACATTATGCCCCAAAGAGGACGCATAATCATCCACAACATAAGTTTTATGTATATTACTCCGCTTGACAATATTCAATAAATCTGCTTTTTTACAAATTTTTGGAAAAGTAATATTATTATTTTCCAAGAAACCAACAATTTCACTTTTTCTGGAGCTTTGATTGGGAATCTTCTTTTTCTGTCTCGAATCTGGCACTTCAGTTAATTCGCACGTGGACTTTAGCGGATGTCGATCTCCTTTTTTTAAAAGATTATAATAAACATTTTTTATTATCATTTTAGCTTCTAGCGGTAGACGGATTCTTGCTAATTTTTGTTCAGTTATTTCTAAAAAAATAACCATAATTCATATAGGATGTATGGTCAACAAATAGTTCATTACTTCTCACCTTCATTATTTTCCTCAACCGTTTCTACGTCTATAACCTCGTCTTCATCACTTGCCCTGTTCACTTCATAATCTGACAATAAGTACAAAAGATAAAATAAGCTAATATTTTTGGTATTTATAGGTAATTAAATTTAATTATTTTATTCATTCATACGTACCGTTTTGCATTTCAACATCTTGTACATTATGATTATTGGTAATCCATGTCCGCCACATTTTTAATAACGACTTTTTGATAACACTATTGAAACCTCTGAACAGTCTGAACACCACAAATTTCAAACACAAACTGTATGAATAGAAGATTAACAGAAAAGGAGTATTGAAAATTTTAGAAAGCTACTCTATTCCCGATTTTCTACAATTTTCTAGGAATTTTAAACTTTCTACACTATAGTAGGTATATAAAAATACCCTTAAAACATAAAATTAGGAAAAACAATACGACAGTGGGTGAAGAATTGTAGAAAAATTGTGTTCCGCACGTAATACAAATTGAAAATAGTTTCCTTGGCTTAAGTGAATGCTCAGAAATTATTGTAGATTTAAATGACAATGAAGATTCCGATGAAAGTGATAACGGTGAAAACGATTCTTTGTAAATATATCTATTTTTATATTAGTCCCATATCTTATATTTTAATACATATCCTAATTATTTCAATATTTAGTTCCTTACTTTTATTTTTGTTTTAAATTGATAAAATAATTGAAAATATTCTTTTATTTGTTATACAAATACGTATAGATTCATTCTTATTTTGTAGGGGTAGAAATACCTGCTTTTAAAGAAATGTTGTCGGCATCTGGTACGAGTTGTAAATCATCCATTGCTATTCATAGAAATTACTGTAGAAAATTTTCTTTGTGCACCCCAACCATAAAGTAATTTGGCTTAAAAAGTCAAAATTCACTAAAATGAGGCGACCACTATACCTCGTTTTCCGTTGATTCGGAACAAAAAACCGCTCCCAAAAAGAAGTTAGCCTAATCGAGAAAAACTAGCACGAATCGGAACTAGGAAAACCTTTACACTCTCGTTCCTCGGTCAACTTTGTGATACGTCGCGAGAGTATAAAGGGGCCATTCGGTTTATTTACCATATGTATAATGCATAAAGTAAAAATATTTTTCTAATACCAAATGTTAAACCCTCCTTTACCGACTAATATCTCCATGGTACTTTTTGTACACATAAAGTGTTTAATATTATTTTTCCCTTATTCTTTAAAATTTTGTGTTTTGAATTTATGTTTCCCTAATTTACTACTTTTAACCGATTACGTCCTTTTTTCTACCTTCAATGATGTTATGTATAAAATATATCTGTAATAACTTTTTGTTTGACCTTGAAACTTTTAAGGTCAGTCTAGTTCGGCTTGTCCTGTATTTCGTTAAAGATAATATGGTCACCGTATCTGTTTTGGGAACTTTTGTGCACGGATTTTATAAATAACAAAGGAGAAATAAATACTTCATTATATATGATAATATTTATTATCATCATTCCGTGATATTAATAAACCGAAAACCTGTAAAATAAATATAACAAAACCACAAAAAATGTGTAAATATTTGCCGAAACTTTCACTACCTACCTCTTCCAAAACTGTCTATTGTTATTATGATTATTATTATTTACTAATTATATAATAAAGCAATTTTTCAAAATTATTGAAAATTGTCGCCGTTCAAAGTATTGTTTTTGATTGCTTATTTATTTTTGAGAGGGAGCTGTTTAGTTATTTAAAGAAAAAAAAAATGAAACAACAAAAAAGTACACTTACCCTACTATTTCAATCTATGTAAACCCCCAAAATTAAACGTAAAAGAAAATTAAAAAAATAAATAAATAAATAAATAAAGAGAAAGTAAAAAGCAGCAGCCTCTCAATTTAGTATTTTGTGTAATCTTTTTTTTTTTTGTTGATTGTAGTAACAGCGAACGGTGGAGGACATTGGACTCTATGATGGCCTGGTTTTTAAGACTTTTGGACCACCACCGCTCTCTCTCTCTCTCTCTTAATCTCGCTCTCTGTTTGTGACACGTTCTCTCGTTAGTTTTTCTCTCGTGTGTCTGTGTCTGAACTCGTTCATCCCCCGACAGTTTTTTGAACAGCTTACAGAGTGTTTTTTCGACTGCTACACACAACAGCACACCCCAACAAACTGCGCCTGCTGTTTACACATAAAACATGTTAGTTATAAAATTGCACAAACAAATTACCAAAAAATTATTTGGTGTTTGTTTTTTGGCAAAAAACAACTTACAATTTAAATCAAAGCAAAACTAGCTATTTTATTATTTGATTTATAAATGAAGAAAAACTTTGTTTGCTTTTTTTAAATAAATAAATAAAATAACTAGTTATTAATTGAACTTATAATTAAAACAAAGAATAATTTATTTTTATAAATTGAATTTATCGATTTACGTTTATACAAACCAAACTTAATCTAAGAAAAATTGGTAGAAAATTACCAAAAAAAAAATTGTGGAAAAATTACAATTATCGTGAAGATTTCAAGAGAAAGGAAAAAACAAAGAAAACTTAAAAAAAACAGGCAAAACGACTAAAATTAACAATTAAGGCAAAATACTTTTCATTTACATCAATCGTTTTTTTTTGTTTGCAAAAAAATTAACCATTTTCAAACAGATCAATCAATCAAATCAAATGCTAAGGTCTCTATGGTGTCTTTTGTATACTCATTTTTTGATTTATTGTTTCTATTTATTTTAATATATAGATATAGTTTTTGTTTTTTTTTGTTAAGTTATAGTTAGAGAGTTAAATACCTTGGATTAAACAGCTAAACCGTCACATTCACTCTGCTAACGGACTGCCACCAATTAACACCTAATTTTTGGATAAAGAAACAAATAATCAATAAAAAAATCACATAATTTGGCCCAATTTTTGTATACATCTTCGTAAGAATGAGAAAAATGCATCTTTATACAGTAGCGGCAAATTAAATAGGCAAGATGATTTTGTATTATTGTACACTTACAAGTGAGGCATTTTATACAAGCGCCTTTGAATGTATAATAGTCTAGGCAATATCTACCATTTTAGTGAATTTCTCTTCAAGGGCACCGAAAATTATGATCCAGGGCTTACAGAATTTAATGCCCTATAATAATATGCCTGGATAAAATCTTAATCTCAAACGGTTCAAAAGTTATAGTATTTTTAATGAAAATTTCCAAAATAGCTTTAAACTAAACATATCTGTTTTTCATCAACTTTCATAGCCCGTAAGTATATGAATTTTTGAGTTAAAAAATCAACTTCAAAACACCTTTTTAGAGAATTTAATGCCCTACAAGAATGTGCCTGGATAAAATTTTTATCTTAAACGGTTCAAAAGTTATAGCATTTTTAATGGACAACAATTTTTTTGCGTGTTATTTAAATGGGAAACTTCAAATGGCCACCGACACCTTTTAAAATTGAGCTAAAAATTTTTCCCAATGGGAGAATTTTTTTCTCAACATATAGGCCCTTTTGAGACCATAAATTCGATAGGTTAGTCATTTTGGCTCACCCTAAAATACATGCATTAAAATTAAACTACGCCAATGGAGCATTTCGAGCGTTGTAAATCTTGCCAAATGACCTTCAATTCGCCCTTTATTAATAACAAAGTGGGAAATCAAAATTTTTTAATTTTTCCAACGGGGATCTTTTCTAAAGCCTTTCAAGAATAGCTCCAAGAAGTGAAAATAATTTGAAAATTTTAATTTAACAATTATCAGGATTTTTATATAAATGTTAAACTTGTAAAAATTAGTTAATTAAAAAAGCATATCTAATCAAATAATTACGAGAAATAAATTTTTCCCATGGATTTTCGTTTATTCAAGTGTCTAGAAGGTATGTGAATTTTCTTATTTCTTAATTTCGATATTTAATGGGTTAAAATTATTTTTATTGTTCAAGAGTCCGTGTCGGTCAGCACGCGTCACCCGTTTTTAGCGCTATTTTCGCCACAAAATTAAAATCATAAATATTGGTGGTAGGGATCCGGAAGGTAGGACTTTTTTAGGAAATTTTCTCCTCTCTAAGGGTCTTTTTCCAAATTTCGAATATCTTTAATAGTTTCCAAGATATTTGCGAAAAACCAAACCCCCATATTCTTTTTTACTAAATTGTTTATAACTTTTGCAATTTTGCCTGGCGCACCTTCAAATTTTTCAAAAAGTTTCTAGAGGACATTCTGAATCGTAATTTTCAGTGCCCTTTAAGAGAAATTCACTGAAATGGCAATGTTGCCTAGATTATGAACGGTGTATCAAAAATCGAGTATTTTTTTTAACATGGTGATAAATTAAACAATTTACCTAAGACCTAGATCTGGAACGTGATTTACTATCAGATTTCGATTTAGATCTTGATTGTTTCTCATCATTTGACTTCGAATGAGATCGAGTACGTCCACGTGAACTTTTACTATCAGACCTCGATTGTGAGCCACTCTGTGAACGAGATCTTGACCGTCTCGAACGTCTACCACGTGAACGTGATCGAGACCGTGAGTATCGTGAACGGGACCGTGATCTTGTCCTTGATCTAATTAATACAAAGATAATTAATACAAAAAAACACAATCAACAACAAATACAACTACCGTCGACGTCCTCTATAGCGTCGATGTGGCGACGTCGGCCGTCCATAACGTGCCATCTGCACCCTCAATTCTCTACCATCGAGCATACGGCCGTCCATGGCGTCCAGAGCGTCTTCGGCGTCCCTCTTATCGTAGAACCTACAAACAGTCTCCACCGATTAAATTGACAATTTTCGAAACGATATTATAAATTACCTGACAAATGCGAATCCGCGACTTTCACGTGTGAAACGATCACGCGGTATATAGATATCGCCGACATCACCGCAACGTTCAAACACCCGACGAAGATCTTCAGGTGTTGTGCGATATGTTAAATTATCGACTTTCAATGAGACCATACCGTCGATACGTGGTGGTGGACGACCGTAACTCATCGTTCAATTAAATCGCCAATTATTCTTAACTTGATTCAATTAATTCAGTGTTTATTTTATTGTAAAAAAATAAATAAAGAAAAAATCACTACTAACGACGTGTCAAAATAATTACAAATATGGCGACGGAAAATGGCCGCAAGGCTTGCAACGCTGCCAAACCGTACTAACACCACAAATCAAACAATCACACACCAACAAATACCACAGAAATTACAAAATAAATTTGTATAAATCACACAATAAGACTGCTAAATTGAATTCAACAATTATAACTGAAATCAATTGAAAAACAAATATTTGAAAACTAACGAAATTTGGCAACACTGTTAAAATTTGACTTATTCCACCTACCGAATATGAGCGTTTGAACTACCGCAATTTGGCGCGTTACTTCAATTCGAACATAACCTCAACACACCAACAGGTGTACACGAAGAAAACCCACAATAACTGAAGAATGGTGAAGAAAAAGCGGAGGTTGTGTGTGTAGAAATCTAGAAAATTGACTAAATTTTGTAATTTTAGGCGACTTACGGCGTCTTCCAGTCAGAAACTTGGAAATAAACGGAACAAACCGCAGACGAATCAATGCGAATTTTGTGAACAGAATTTAACGGATATTCTGTATTATTCACGGAATTATAAGGATTCTTGTGAAGAATCGGCAGCTTTAATTAACGATAAATTGTGTTTATTCACCGGAAACGAGGAGAATATCCCCGAAACCGACCAAATTCCCACACTAAAAGTATCGAATTGTTTCAGCAAATTATTGTAATTTAATGAATGAAAATGGATGTTTTCAGATAACTGACTATACAGTTTACGATAAGAACTCGCATTTATGCTATATTGATCAAGGTTTGATCGAGAGAAACGTTCTGTTATACGTGGATGGTTATCTAAAGCCGATCTACGATGAGGATGTTTCTAGTACGAATGGAATAGCTGCACATGGTATTGGACCGATCAACGAATGGTACATTATGGGTTTTGATGGTGGCAATCGCTCACCCATTGGTATAACAACATCGTACGCCCAATATATCCTAATGGAACCATCGCAAAACTATCGGAAATTCGTGGAGAGTCTACACGAAAAAATCAAGTTACTCCAGATCGTTGTCGCGTTTTTATTCGAGAATTATTGGAAAGACCCCACGTATGAGGATCTGTTGGATTGTGTAACCACAGGTGGGATATCTGAGGATTTTCTATTACAACACGCCCAATTTATATGCGATCAAGTAATAATTAATTCCGATTAATTAACGTAAGGGAAAAATTGATAATTTGCGTTGTAGATTTTCAATTTTAATGATAGTGGCGATGATGATAAACCGCTAATGGCAACACCGTGCGTCCAGTATTTAATCGAAATGTGTAATGTAACGTTTGACGAACGGAAATTGATGAAGAAAACGCGAGATAATGTGGAAAATTTGATTAAAAACAGACAACCAATCAAAGCAACAACCACCGAATTAGTGCGATCGATATTTGAGAATTATCACGAAAAAACGGCTAAAATATCCCGGAAAACTTCTCAAAAAGTCGCGATTAATACCACCGAATGGTGTGGTCGCAGTTTGGGCGAAATCCACAGGAAACAATTCTATAATTCCGCAAGAATCGGTTGATATCGCAGATTCTTTGTGTTTTCTTCTACTGTAATTTACCGTAATTTTAGGCGGCGAGATTGTGGTAAAACGCGGCGATTTCGTTGTGTTAAACACGGAAAACCGTAAATATTCCGCTATCGGTAGAATCCAGTACTTGTACGATTTGCAACAGACTCGCTTGATCCACGTACAAATCTTCTTGAACGGTGACGAAACAATTCTGGGCGAAACCGCGGATAGATACCAAATTTTCGCCACCAACACGTGCGAGAATTGCCCATTGGGCAGTATAACCGGCAAGATTAACGTTAACCACCACAAAATACCAGAAAATTGGACAAATCGAACGAATAAATCAAGCCAGAATTGCTTGTATTTTTGTAAATTTTACGAAATCGAAACGGCAACATTTCGTGATTACGTTGAAGAGGATTACGGCGAAAATTACGATTTTTGCGTCTGTTGCCGGTATTTATGGTAATTCAAGCGGAAATTCGGTAATTTTTCAAGTGATTTTTCAGACGAAAATCGTTAGAAATCGACCATAATACGCCGAGTTTACACGGAGATACGATCAAATGGCGCGGCGACACGTACCGCGTCGGTAGCGGCGTCTTTTTGGACCCCAACGTCTACCAATTCACGCCGACCATCACAGATTGTCCCAATGACAATAACGTATAATCTCGAAAATTTTACGTTTTTTTTTTTAAAATTAATTAATTTTACAATATTGTAGCCAATAATGCGAGATGATGTTTTATATCCGGAATCGTACCGGAAAACGTCCGATTTTGTACAAGGTTCAAATGTTGGTACACCGGAACCGTTTTGTTGTGGGGAAATTTGTGAAATCAGGAAAAAATCCGGGAAAATCACGATAAAAGTGCGAATATTTTATCGACCCGAGAACACTAAAAGTGGCCCATTTTTGGCAGCTTCAAGTAATTTGAATCTATTATACTGGACGAATGAGTGTACGTATGTCGTAAATAATTCACGTTAATTACGTATAATTCGAATTTGGCGCCATTTGTTTGATATTTCGTCAAACAGATGGCGCTATCGAGCCGACAAACCATTAATATACAGAGTGTCTCGAATTAATCCAATTAATTTCGATTTTATTGTATTATTATTACGGTTACACCCATGAAGTGGATTAATTCGACAAATAATCGCTAATTTGGTGTTTTTTTTTAAATAATTACAGCCGATATTGTAGTGAATTTTCTGTGCGACATTGACGCGGTAAATTTAAAATTGCAGTTATTACAACATCTTTTGATAACGTTCTGGGCCAATGTTATCTACGTTATCTTGAAAACGATGAAGATCCGGATAATTGGAGCGATAAAGGGGCGTACCGTTTCTATTACAATCAAAGCTATAACGCGAAAACGTTCCAATTTGGAGAAATTCCAGAAACTCCAGGTTTATTGTTTGTTTATTTCTTTTTAAAAACAAAATATTGATTAATTTTCGACTGCAATAGGTGGATATAAGTCGCGACAACCATCGAAATACCCGGAATGGCCCCGAATCCGACAACCTTTGAAGTGTATGGACGTATTCGCCGGTTGTGGTGGCCTATCAAACGGCTTACATAAATCCGGTGTGGCGGTAACCAAATGGGCGGTAAATTCAATTTCCTTTACCACCAAACTGTTAGTTATAACTTCAATTGATTGATTTTTAGATTGAAATCGATCCAACAGCTGCGGATGCGTTTAAATTAAACCATCCGAATTGTTGCGTATTGACCGGTGATTGTAACGATTATTTACAGCAAATCTTGAACGGCACAAACCGGAAATTACCACGCAAAGGCGATGTGGACTTGTTGGTTGGCGGTCCACCGTGTCAAGGTTTCTCCGGCATGAATCGCTTCAATTCGCGTCAATACTCACAATTGAAGAATTCGTTGATTGTTGCATTTCTGAGTTTTTGCGATTATTATCGTCCGAAATATTTCCTATTGGAGAATGTACGCAATTTTGCCACATTCAAACGTTCAATTATATTCAAATTAACACTGAAATGTTTACTAACAATCGGCTATCAGATCCGATTCGGTGTACTACAAGCGGGACATTATGGGGTGGCGCAGACACGGCGACGATTCATTTTGATCGGTGCCGCACCCGGTTGCGATTTACCGCAATTACCGGAACCGTTACACGTGTTCAATAGACGTACGTGTTATTTAGATTTGTTCTTAGATGGTTGTAAATATAGAAATGGTAATTTATGGACGGAATCGGCACCGTATCGTACGATTTGTGTACGTGATGCAATCTCGGATCTACCGGAAATCACTAACGGTACAAACCGTAACGAAATGTCGTACGATGATGACGCTAGAACGTATATCCAACGTAAATTACGTGATTCTGGCACGTTATACGATCATATTTGTAAAGAAATGGCGGCGATTGTTGTGGCACGAATCGCCCATATACCGCCAGCATCCGATTGGAGGGATTTACCGAATATTTCGGTAGTACTACCCGATGGTACTCGTGTAAAAAAACTCGAATACCACTACAGGTAGCCGCCTACAAAAAATTATCAAAATCCCTAAAATTGATGAAGATTTTCAGATTCCAGAAACAGCGACCGTACGAGTTACCGCGTGGCGTTTGCCGTTGTGCAACCGGAACTAAATGCGACCCAAACGATCGTCAATTGTCCACGCTAATACCGTGGTGTTTACCGCATACGGCCAATCGACATAATAATTGGGCCGGTTTGTATGGCCGTTTGGAATGGGATGGTTTCTTTGGGACGACTATAACGAATCCAGAACCGATGGGTAAACAGGGACGAGGTTTGTTTGTTTGTTTGTTTTATTTGCTTATTTATCAAAGTTTTAAACTATTCCGGATTGTTGACGTTTTGTTAGTTTTACATCCGGAACAAGATCGTGTCGTTAGTGTGAGGGAATGTGCACGTTCGCAAGGCTTCCCCGATAGTTATCGTTTCTGTGGTAATATCATGGATAAATACCGGCAAATTGGTAATGCAGTACCGCCACCGTTGGGTTATGTTATCGGTTTAGAGATCGGTAAAGTTTTAGAGAAACAACAAATGAATTCCAGTCGAATGTGAACGGTGTTCTCGATTGTGATTCTCTCGTTCATTAGTTTCGTTATTTTTGAATAAAATTAATTAAAAAAATTTAGTGTGTTTTGCCATCATCAAATCAGCGCAATCGGACCTTCTCCATCCATCTTCGATTTAAAATGAAAATATATCCACAAAACATCCTTAATAGGTAATAGGTAATAGAGTTTTGAAACGACTTTTGGTAGCCACTGGATTATTGTGTAAAAAATATAGTCCATTATGAATTGGACGGCTTAACTTTAATTAAAATTGCGGTAACTGCAATATTTAATTCTCTTTAAATAAATACTGTGTCTACTCTAATCTGGTCGACTTAACTGTTTCGATACCTACCTATAAGGGCTCGTAAATTCAAAAGATCGAGTCAATTTACACACATTTTTATTCTTCACATTTTTAACAACAATTGAAATCCTAAACAAATGGGATAAAATTAATTACGCGATAACTGTGGGGGTATAAAAAAGTGCCTTAGTCAACAAATTTCCGACTGGTTGCCTCACAAATTATGGGATTTTTGCATGAAATTTTTAGAATTAAACAAATATTTGCCTTATAGTCAGCAATCTTTCAATTTCGATAAGAATAATATGAATTATAATTATTAACACGTTCATGATGAATGGTTTGGTAGGCAATCATATATACTCAAGCGTACGGTGTGTTGCATAAACGAACGCCATAGAAACGTTTGTGATTAAGGTTGTTGAGAAGAGCAGTGGGGATAGGCAGGAGTGGGGTCTCCGTCCTATCTAAATACATGGGCAGAAGTATCTGTTGCCAACTTTAAATAAACAAAATTTTTTTAATTAAAATTGATGAAAATATATTTTTTTGGCGAAAAAATTGTATTTTTCAATGATTTAATTCCATTCTTTAATATTCTAAAGAGTTTTTATTAATTTAAATATTTTTTAACAATTTTAAAAAAATTTACAATATGAGGTAGAAAGCACGGCAACGTTGCACAGTGTTTACATATTTCTTGTGTAGTGGTACTTACTGACATAACCAAAAAAAAGATTTATAAATTTTGAATAAATAAATAAATAAATCAATAATATATTTATTTACTAAAAATGTTAATTATTAATAAATTTAATAATTTTATTTCAACAACTGAATGTTGCAATTATTAATGTTATAAAGGTAAGTTTTGAATTGGAATAGCGCGCACTCATCCCACTTTTTCTCATGCAGCAACGTTGCCAAGTTTAATATCATTGACTAAATTTTGTCATGTTTTTCAGTATAAAAATTTAAATATCTCAAAAACTAAGAACAGGAATTTTTTGAAACTCGTCATAGTTATTTTTAAGACTTCGATAAATATCTTGGTAGTTTTTTGTGAAATTGGTAATTCTGGTTATTTAGATATAAACGTTTAAATCAGTGTATTTATCGTTATGTGCATTTAACACCATGTAATAACTCGTCTCAAAAGTGTAACTTTAACATTTTTTTTCTAGAAAACTAAGAACAGGAATTAATTCAAATTTTGACAAGACATTCCTTATTATCTAAATAATAAACTGTCAAATTTTGAAAAATTTCTTATTGTTTCGAATTTTCTTCTCAACAACCTTAAATATTATAAAAATTAATAGAAAGCGTTACAGTTTGATTTCACATATGATAAACTTATATTATTTCTAGTTACTTGTAGATGCAT
>JAEDXX010000316.1:0-81189 GCA_021725515.1 Epicauta chinensis | reverse complement strand
GTGGTGTGTGGGGGTGTGGGGGTGGGTATGTGGGGTGGGGGGGTGTGGTGGGTGGTGGGTGGGTGGTGGGGGTGGGTGTGGGTTGGTGGTGGGGGTGGGTGTGGGTGTGTGGTGGGGGTGGTGGGGGGTGGTGGTGGTGTGTGGGGTGTGTGTGTGTGGGGGGGTGGGTGGGTGGGGGTGGGTGTTGGGGTGTGGTGTGGGGGGTTGGTGTGTGGGGGTGGGTGGTGTGGGGGTGGGGGGTTGGGTGTGGTGTGGTGGGGGGGGTGTGGGTAGGTGGTGGGGGGTGGGTGGTGGTGGTGGGTGGGTGTGTGGGGTGTGGGGTGTGGTGGGTGTGGAGGTGTGTGGGGTGGTGGGGTGGGGTGGTATGGTGGTGGTGGGGGGTGGTGGGTTGGTGTGTGGGGGTGGTGGGTGTGGGTGTGTGGGGGTGGTGGTAGTGTGGGGGGTGGGGTGGGGGGGTGTGGTGTTGTGGTGGGGGTGGGGTGGGTGGGTGGTGGGGGTGTGGTGGGTGTGGTGGGGGGTGGGTGGGTGGGGTGGTGGGGGGGTTGGGTGTGTTGGGGTGGTTGGTGGTGGGGGGTTGGGTGTGTGTGGTGTGTTTGGGGGGTGGTGGGTGGGGGGGGTGTGGGGGGGGTGTGTGTGGTGTGTGTGTTTGGTGGGTGGGGGGTGGGGTGGGGGTGGGTGTGTAGGTTTGTGGGGTGGGTGTGGGTGTAGGTGGGTGTGTGTGGGTGTGTGGGGTTGGGTTGTAGTGGTGGTGGGGGTGGTGGGTGGTGTGTTTGGGTGGGGTGGGGGTGGTTTGGGGTTGTTGGGGTTTGTTGTGGTGGGTAGGGGTGGGTGGTGTGTGTGTGGTGTGGGTTGGGGTGTGTGTGGTGGGTGGGGTGTTTGTGGGTTTGGGTGTGTGTGTGTGGTGGTGGTGGTTGGTGTGTTGGTGGGTGTGGGGTGTTGTGGTGGTGTGGGTGTGGGAGGTGGATGTGGTGGTTGGTGTGGGTGGTTGGGGTTTGTGGCGTTGGAGGTGGTGGGGGTGGGGTGGTGTTGGGTGGGGGGTTGTGGTGTATGGGTGGGTGGTGGTTTGGGGTGTGGGGGTGTGTGTGGGGTGGTGTTGGTGTGGGTTGTGGGTGTGGTGGTGGGTTTTGTGGTGGGTGGTGGTGGGTAGTGTGGGGTGGGTTGTGGTGGTGGGGTGGTTTTGGTGGTGGGGTTGGTGTGGTTGGGGTTTTGGGTGGGTCGTGGTGGTTTGTGTGTTTGGTTTTGTTGTGGGTGGTGGATGGTGAGGTGGTGGGTGTGGGTAGGTGGTGGGTGGTGGTTGTGGGGGGTGCGTGGTATGTGGTGTGGTGTGGTGGGTGGTGTGGTATGGGTTTGTGGTGGTGGTGTGTGGGGTGTTGGTGTGTGGTTGGTGTGGGTGTTGGGGGGTGGGTGTGGTGTGGGGGTGTGGGGTGGTGTGGGTGGGTTGGTGGGTGTGTGGTGGTGTGTTGGGGTGTGTGGTGTGGGTTGGTGTAGTGGGTTGGTGTGTGTGGTGGTGGGGGGTGGGGTGTGGTGTGGTGGTGTGTGTGTGTGTTTGGTTGTGTGGGGTGGGTTGTGTGGTGTGGGGTGGGGTGTGGTGGTGTGTGGGGGTGGGGGTGGTGGGTGGGTAGTGTGGGTAGGTTTGGTGGTGGTTGGGTGTAGTGTTGGTGGGGTGGTTGGGTTTGGTGGGTGTATGTGTTGGGTGTGGGGGTGGGGTTGTGGTGTGGGGTGTGGGTGGTGGTGTGTGGGGGTGGGTGTGTGTGGTGGGGGTGGGGTGTAAGGTGGTGGTGGGTGTGGTTGGGGTGGGGGTGTGTGTGTGGGTGGTGGTGGGGGTGTGGTGGTGGGTGGGTGGGGGTGTGGTTGGTGTGGGTGGTTGTGTGGTAGGGGTGGGGTGTGTGGTGTGGTGTGGTGTGTGGTGTGGTGGTGTGGTGTGGTGTGGTGGTTGGGTTGTGTGTGTGTGGTGTGTGGTGGGTGGGTGGGTTGGTGGTGGGGTGGTGGGGTGTGAGGGGGTGGGGGGTGTGGTGGTTGTGTGGTGGGGGTGGTGTGTGGGTGTGTGGTGTGGTGTGGTGTGGGTGGGGGTGTGTGTGTGTGTTGGTGGGGTGGTGGGTGGTGTTGTGGTGGTTTTGGTGGGTGGTGAGGGTGTGGGGGGTTGGTGTGGTGTTGGGTGTAGGTGTGTGTTTGTGGTGTGTAGTGTGGTGTGTTGGGTTGTGGGGTGTGGTGGTGTGGTATGTGTGTGGTGTGGGGTTGTGGTGTGGGGGGTGGTGGTTGTGGGTGGGGGGGGTGTGGTGGGGTGGTGGTGGTGTGTGGGTGTGGTAGGTGGTGGTTGGTGTGGGGTGGGGTTAGTGTGGGTGGGGTGTGGGTGGGGGGTGGGGTGGGTTGGGGGTTGGTGTGTGGTGGTGGTGGTGGATTAGTTGTGGGTGTGTGGGTGGTGTGAGTTTGTGTGTGTAGTGTAGTGGTGTGTAGGTGTTGGTTAGGTAGGGTGGTGTGTGTGTGGAGGTGTAGTAAGGTCCGTAGTAGGTTGTGGTAGGAGGTGTTAGTGCGGGTGTGTGGGGTAGGTGGTGGTGTTAAGTGTGGTGGGTGGGTGTAGTGTGGTGGGTGTAATGGGTTGATGTGTGGGGTGTGTAGTGTATGGTGTGGTAGTGTGAATGGTGGTGTGTAGGTAAGCGTGGGGTGTTGTGTGGTGTTATGGTGTAAGTGTGGGTGGGGTGTAATCGGTGGGCGGTAGGTGTTGGGTAGTGTATGTTTGAGTTTGAGTGGTTTGTGTGGGTGTGGGTTGGTGGCGGTGGTGGTAGGTGGTAATGTGTGAGTGGTGAGGTGTGGGGGTGTTGTCGGGTGTGTAGGGGTGTGGTGGGTGGGTGGTGTGTAGGGGTGCGTTTTGTGGTGTAGTTGGTAGAGTTGTGGTGTGTTGGTGTGTGGTGGGGGGTTGGTGTGGTTTTGTGTGGTGTTTTGTTGTGGGGGTGTGTTGGTGTGGTGGGTGGGGTGTGGTGTGGTGGGTGTGGGTGGTTGTGGTGGGTGGTTTTGTGTTGGTGGGTGTGGGGTTTGTTTGTGTTGTGGTGTTGTGTGGTTGTGTTGTGGGTGGTGGGGTGGGGTGTTTGTGTGGTTGTGTTGGTGGGTGGTGTGGTGGTGGGTTTGTGGGTTGTGTGGGGGTGTGTGGGTGTGTGGGGGTGTTTGGTGGTGGGTGTGTTGGTTGGTGTGGGGGTGGGGTGGGGTGTTGGTTTGGGTGTGTGGGTGGTTGGGGGTGTTGTGTGGTTTGGTGTGTTGTTGGTGTGGGGGTTGGTGGGGTTGGTTTGTGGTGTGGTTTTTGGTTGGGTGTTGGGGTGGTGTGTGGGTGTGGTGGTGGTGGGGGTTTGTGTGGTGTGGTGTGTGGTGGGTTGTGTGTGGTGTTGGTGGTGGTGTTGGTGGGTGTGGGGTTGTGGTGTGGTGGTGGGGGTGTGTTGTGGTTGTGTTGTGGTGTGGGGGGTGGTGTTGTGGGTGTTGTGGTGGGGTGGTTTTGTGTTTGTGGGTGTTGTTTGGTGTTGGTGTGGTGTTGGTGTGGTTGGTGTTGTGTGGGGGTGTTGTGGGTGGTGTTGTGTTTGTGGTGTGTTGGTGGTGTGTTGTTGGGTGGGTGGTGTTTGGTGGGTGTGTTGTTGGTTGTGTGGTGTGTTGGTGGTTTGTGTGTTGTGGGGTGTTGTTGTGTTGTGGGTGGTTGTGTGTGGGTGTTGGGTGTTTTTGGGGTGGTGTGTTGGTGTGGTTTTGTGTTGGTTTGTGGGGTTGTGTGGTGTTTGTGGTTTGTGGTGTGGGTTGTGTTTTGTGTGTTTGTTGGTGTTGTGTTGTGGTTGGTGTGTGTTGGTGTGGTGTTGTTTGTGTTGTTGGGGTGGGTGTTTGTTGGGTGTTTGTTGTGTGGGTGTTTGTGTTTGTGGGTGTTGTGTGTTGTTGGTTTGGTGTGTTTTGTGTGGTGTGGTTGTTGTGTGGTGGTGTTTGTTGTTTGTGTTTGGTGTGTGTTGTGGGTTGGTGGTGGTTTTGTGTTTTTGTTTGTTGGTGGTGTGTTGTGTTGGGTTGGTGTTTGTGTGTGGGTGTGGTTGTTGTGTTTGTGGTTGTGGTTGTTTGGGGTGTTGGGTGTGGGTTGTGGTGTTTTGTGGTGTTTTTGTTTGTTGTGTGTTTGGTGTGGGTGGTGGTTGTTTGTGTGTGGTTGTGTTTGTGTTGTGTGGTGTTTGTGTGTTGGGGTGTGTTTTGTGGTTGGGTGTGTTTGTGGGTGTTTGTTGTTGTTTGGTGTGGGGTGTGTGTGGTGGGTTGTGTTTGTGTTGGTTTGTGTTGTGTTGTGGGGTGGTGTGGTGTTTGTGTTGTTTGTGGTTGTGGGTTGTTGTGTGTTTGGTGTTGTGGGTGTTGGTGTTTGTGGTTGTTTGGTTGTGGTGGTGTTTGTGTTGTTTGTGTTTGGTGTGGGTGTTGTTTGTTTTGTGGTTGTGGTTTGTTGTGGTTGTTGTGTGTGGTGTGGGGTGTGGTTGTTTTTGTGGTTGTTGTTTTGTTGTGGTTGTTTTGTTGTTTGGTGGGTGGTGTTGTGTGTTTGTTGTGTGTTGTTGGGTGTTTTGTTTTTGTGTTTTGTTTGTTGTGTTTGTTTGTGTGTTGTGTGTTGTTTTGGTTTGTGTGGTGTTTGTGTTGTGGTGTTTTGTTTGTGGGTGTGTTGTTGTTGTGTTTTTGTTGTGGTTGTTGGTGTTTGTTTGTGGGTTGTGTGTTTTGTGTTTGTTTGTTTTTGTGTTTGGTTGTTTGTGTGTTTTGTTTGTTTGTGGTGTTGGTTTGTTGTTTTTGTGTTGTGGTGTGTTTTGTTTTGTTTTGTGTGTGTTTTTGTTGGTTTGTGGGTTGTTGTTTGTTTGGTGTTTTTGTTTTGTTGGTGTTTGTTTGTTGGTTTTGTGTGTGGTTGTTGTGTGTTTGTGTTGTTTGTTTGTTTTTTGTTGGTTGTTTTTGTTTTTGTTTATTTTGTATTGTTGTGTGTTTTTGTTTGTGTGTAGTTTTTTTTGGTGTATTTGTTTTTGTTGTGTTGTATGTTTTATTTTTTTGTTTGTTTGTTTTGGTGTTTTTTTGTTTTTGTGTTGTGTATTTTTTGTTTGTGTGTGTTGTTGTTTAGTTGTTTTTTTGATGTTAGTTTTAGTTTTTGTTTATTTTTATGTTTGTTTTGTTATTGTTTTTTTGTTTTTTTGGTTTTTTGTGTTTTGTTTTTTTTGTTTTTTGTTTTGTGTTTTTGTGTTTTAGTTTTTTTGTTGTTTTATAGTTGTTGTTTTTGTTTTGTTATTTTTGTGTTTTTTTTTATATATGTTTTTTATTTTATTTTTTTTATTTTTTTTATTTTATATATATATATTTTATTATTTTGTTTTATGTATTTTTTTTATGTTTTTGTATGTATTTTGTTTTATATATATTTTATTTTATTTTTTATTTTTTTTTATTTTATATTTTTTTTATTTTATATTTTATATTTTTATATTTTATTTATTTTATTTTATATTTTATATATTTTATTTTATTTATTTTATATTTTATATATATTTTTTTATTTTTTTTTTTTTATTTATTTTATTATATTTTATATATATATATATTTTTTTTTGTTTTATTTTGTTTTTTTTTATTTATTTTGTATATTTTATTTTTTATTTTTTATTTATATTATTTTATTTTTTTTTATATTTTGTATTTTTTTTATTTTGTTTTTTTTTGTATATTTTATATTTATTTTATTTTGTATATTTTTTTTTATTTTTGTTATTTTATTTTTTTTATTTTTTTTTATATTTTTTTTTATATTTTATATTATATTTTTTTTTATATATTTTATTTTATTTTATTTTATATATTTTTTTTTATATTTTTTTTTATTTTATATATATTTTTTTTTTTTTTTTTTATTTTCTTTTTTTTTTTTCTTTTTTTTTTTTCTTTCTTTTTTCTTTTTTTTTTTTTTTTTTCTTTTTTTTTTTTTCTTTTTTTTTCTTTTTTTTTCTTTTTTTTTTTTCTTTTTTTTTTTTTTTCTCTTTTTTTTTGTTTTATTTTTTTATTTTTAGTTTTTTTTCTTCTTTTTTTTTTTTTTTGTTTTTTTGTATTTATTTTTTTTTTTTTTTTATGTTTTTTTTTTTTATTTTTTTTTTTTTATTTTTTTTTTTTAAAATTTTTTATTTTTTTTTTAACTTTTTTTTTTTTTTTTTTTATTTTCCTTCTCTCTTCTTCTTTTTTTTTTTTCTTTTTTATTTTTTTTTTTTTTTTTATTTTTTCTTTTTCTTCCTCTTTTTTTTTCTTCTTTTATCCTTTTCTTATTCTTTTTGATTTTTAATGTTTTTTTTGTAACCTCTTCTTTTTTTGTTATTTTTTTCTTCTCTTTTTTAATGTAATCAGTGAAACATATAGGTACAAATTAATAGATTAATAAATTAATTATTATTGTTGTATAACGTATAAATGTATTAATAAAACTGTTTACTTCCTCTAATAAACTTTTGAATTCGTTTGAAGGCAGATTGAATATCTCTAAAACGAGTTTACCCAAATGTGCCGAATATTACCTTCTACTTTTGGTAAGAATGTTACTTAATTTTGGCGAATAAAAATTAAACCATCAGCAGTCTCTCCAAAAAAGGTTGTCCAAATGATCTTACGAGACAATTACAATTAATAATATGCAAATATTTAATATTATGTTACGTAAGATGAATTTGGTGTTAGAAAAAATTGAAATATAGGCGCTACAGCGGCGCCCGTCGTTAGTTACGCCTCTGCAACGACATGTTTGTGAATACAACCTCTGCACAGGACCTCAATAAAAATTACTGACATCTGGACAACTTAATCATCCTCTGGGATTTTGCAACTTAATTCCCTCTCGTATGAACGAGAGGACCTATTCAAGCCACCTTTCGAATTATGAAATGAAAAATAGGCAGATTCTGATTGACAACTGAGGCCTAAGTAGTATGAGACATTCAACAAATGAAATAGAATTAAAAAATTATATATTTCACTTTCCACACCGTTGTTGAGGTATCTCCTGCAGGCCTACTCTACTATTCATCGCTTCACTATTAACCCCTTATAGCAACTTCGAATTACTTGTTAATAATATATTAGTTGAGGATATAGTAAATTTGAAACTGTTAAAAAGTCAGGAAAGCAAACACTCCACTACCGATTGAGCGAATTACCCAAATATTTACTTCCTTGAGTTTATATTGAATTTCAAATACATAACTTTAAAATTGAAAATCATGCCGTAACGTTGTACGGAAGGATCAATGATGCTATCAGAAGAGATCTAGATTTTTCAAAAAAACAATTTAAAAGGGATCTCAAGTTTTCTTTTATCTATCTAATGCACACAAACACTTGCAGCAAAGTTGTAATTTGAGAAAATAAGACCTTTAATTTGATAAGAAATTTTGTAAAAAAAAGTTTAAGAGGGACCTTTTTTTTCACTTTTGTAATCATTTGAGCTATCAGCCTTCTCTTAGCGTAGCGGATGCGGACTCTTAAATTGCTTTCCAAATGAAAAATAGTAGAATTCTCTTTGATTGATGATAATGACAACGGTAGTGCCCTGCAGAGACCTCAAATTTTGTTACAAGACCACATAAGAAATTATGTAAAATAATAACATTATGAACTCATTAGTTTTTTAATCTAGTCAAAGAAAAAATAATCATTTTTAAATATTAAAAAGTATGTGAGCTTATGATAACACAATTTTATTAAATCCAAAAAATTAACAAACTAATATTTACAATTGCTTAAAAGAATTCATTATAATAATAAAAAAATAAATACCTTAGCTTAAACTCTTGATTTCGTACAATTTTAAGCCAAAACTCGAATAAATTTTACTGAATAAAAACCACAAATTGTCAATTTTCCAATTGTTGGAAATGTACAAAACATCACTAAGCAAATCAGGGAATGCCTCAGTACTTAAATGTGGAAAAAACGTTTCAATTTCAACAACTGTTAAATTCGTAACATTCAATTGTAATAATCGATCGATCAAAGTGCCCGGAATTATTAGAAAAACTTTGAAATTCTTATTCGGTTTCATCTGTTTAATTTGCTTATTTCTATCGATAATTCTCTCAAGTCTATCAATAATTTCGTCGAAATCTAACGAGCCTTCCTCGTACAGAAATGTACGCTTATTAACCGAATACGGTTTACCTTTCGCAAAATATAATTTATCAGTAGATTTTTGTAATAAAAACGATTCCGGTAATGAATAAATATGACTCGTCACTATATGATATTCATTGATATTCGGCTTCAGTTTCATATCGTTGGAGAGATAATTTGTGACTTGATAGACACCGCCTTGGTGGATAAAACCGTAGAAAATCGTTAGAATTATATTAATAAAAATCCATATTCTTATTAGAATCTTTGAAGGCTGAACAATTTTCGGTTTATGGTGTGTTAAAGCCATCTCTTGTGATTTTATTAAACCACTATCGACTTCTGGTAGCACTACATTACCGTACAAATAAATTAATGGTATGATGATGGGTATCAAAAATCGGGGCTCTTGATGGGGGAATACCGATAAGAAGATGATCGGAGCCAGGTAGGATAACGTCATCAAGCCTTTAATGCTACGCACCGTTGGTAGAAGATGGTGTTTACCTTTAACCAAACTGTAAAGAAATAATTTTTAGATGCAGCCGATTTCTATTCGAATACTTACTTGTAAGCGTGTTCACAACAACCAGAAAACGCTAACAATCCCAAAACGTTGAACAACAACGGCACATTGATCAAAATATGCAAATATCTTGGATGTAATCCGTGTTTAGCTAAATTCGCCGTATTTATATTGTATTTAATAAAATTCAACGGTGTAAAGACGAAATTATCGATCGTTAGAGCACCCACACCGATTTCACCCCATGTCAAGTATGCATAAAAGAACGAATCGACAATTATTGAAAATATCAACATCGGTAATGATGACAGAATCAATCCGAGTATACGTAAATGATAATAGAGCGGTTGGACGACTTTACTGCCCAAACCGCGGTACAACCAAAAGAATATCGGGAATACAGCATAAGCTAGGAATGTTGGTCGATTGAAGACGCCCAAAACTGTGATTGTACTGATTTCGAAACAATTCCGTAACGAATCCGAGGTTAGATACAGACGGATTTTGTGGAATTTCGCTCTTTCAACAACATTCTTACTATTCATATAACGATAGTTGAGATACTCTTTCTTCTTCAGTAGAATATTCGAGAATATCAAACTTTCACAAACGTAATACAATAATAGAGCGAACAATACTAATTCTAGCGTATTCGAAAATGTTCGTGTACCGTAAACTAACATAACATAACTGCTACTCAATACAATTAATTTCGTTTTGTATTTCTCGTTATTATTAAGGCAGATTTTATAAATGCAAAAATCGACTAAAAACGATAAACAACCAATTAATAAACGTGGTGTTATCAATAGTGCGTACGGTGTTATTATTGAAATATTCAAGAAACCGTTTAGGAAATAGTTGAAAGTGTATAAAATACGATAAGACATGCCGGTAGTGAAGTATGGTAAAATCATGCTCCTGATCGGAAATGTTACGTTGAATTCCCATGGTGGATTGTATTCGACTTCGAATATTTTACCTAAAATTTATTGTTTTTGATGATTGTCAATTAATTAGTTAATTAAATAAATTTCATACCAACATAGATTTCGATTGATTGGAAAAATTCGTCGGGATGAATATAGCCGGTTTGTGGTAAACATATTAAAATTATACGTAAAATTGCTAAATACCAGTAAATTCGTGGTAAATCAGGTAACATTTTTTTTTCTACGTTATCAAAATTCTATAATTTTGATAAGAATTGATTAGAGGTTAATTTTTTGTTTACATCGATTTGAGGGATGTCACAGAAGGGAACTGTACGAATTTCAAGCGGCCACACTTAGATGGCGGGGCAAAATTATACGCTACCGAGACAAGGTAAGTTCACATAGTTGTCGTCGCGTAAAATGTAAAACACACACGATTTTGAAAAATGCATGCAATAGTTATTTAATGTACAAGATGGTAAAGTCATACTTTATCCATGAGCGGAAGACAAATCCGCGAGTGGATAAAGAGACTTTACCACCGTGTGCAGTACAAGATTTTTTTCAATACTTTTTTATTTACTCTTTTTTATTTATTTATTTTTTTAATTTTCTAATAAGTTTTGACATTAACTATTGATACATTTGTCAATCGTTGTGGGTTGCTATTGGTTTTCTCTAAACAACAAGCAGTTGTTTTTGTTCATTTGTTGTTGGTTGCTATGGAGTTTACCCACCTCAACGGTAAAGTAAACACTTTACCCTTGAGATGGGTAAAGTGCTACTTTACTATCGAGTTTTTAGTCGATAAAGTAAGACTTTAACAGCAAGTATTGAACAAAAGCCAATATTTGACGCAATGGTTTTGAATAAAGCCCAAAATAAGCTGCAGTGTCGATTTTTAATTAATATATTTGTGGTCCATCCTGACAATGACTAGACCAAAGGATAAAAGACAGAAACTGATCTTTCTAAGATTCTTTTTAAGATTTCTCATTTAATACCAATGAATCCTCTTTTCAGGGGCGGACTGCTTTTTTTATAGAAATTTTGTCCCTTTTAACCTAAAATTGACAGTCTTCTTCCGGTTCTCTTGAATACTGTATGAATTTTAAAAGTTTCTAAATTTAGCTATATGGCCAATTTTACTAACAAAAATTTCGGATATACAGTTGCGATCAAAAAATTTTGGGCGGCGTTTTTTTGACGTATAAAAATGTTTAATCTGGGCCAAGCATTACTGCTATTGTTAACGTTCTAAATGTCAAAATTAATGACTTTTTCAATATAAAATATTAAAGGCTGTCCTACACCAACTGACAATTAGATGTTCTTGACGTCCAAAAATTTTTGATCGCAACTGTATATCTTTTTTTTGGTGTCGACAAATGTTTAATCTGGTACAAGCATTACCGTTATTATTGACGTTTTAAATGTCGAAATATTAAAGGCTGTCCTACACCAACTGACAATTAGATGTCCTTGATCTCCGAAATTTTTTTTCGCAACTGTATTATCACGGAGTATAGATATAGGAGTCCGAACGTAATGTTAAAATTATGGCACGAATTTAGGGACAAAACTTTTGCCGGCAGAGCGCGCTACGATCGGCAGAGTACTCGTTATTCTCGTTAAGGACGATATAGTGATCGCCTGGACTTAGTAAATTTCGACTTATAAGCCATATGGTTGGGGTGCACAAAGAAACTTTTCTACCGTAATTTACATGAATAGCAACGGATAATTTACAACTCATACCAGATGCGGACAAAATTGCTATTCATAGAAATTACGGTAGAAAATTTTCTTTGTGCACCTCAACCATAAAGTAATTTGGCTTATAAGTCGAAATTTACTAAGTCCAGACGACCACTATAACCACCACTATCGCGACCACTATCAGTACGCTACTGATCTTAGCGCCGCGAGTGACAGAAAAATGTACTATTCTCTGGGTTCATTTTTATGTACATAAATATCGTGAAAAAGCCTATACCGTTCGGACTCCTATATCTATACTCCGTGTGTATTATCTATACTACAAAATGTTGACGTCATTTATCCAGCAAATATGCAGTAATTTTTTTTGAACCTTTTAAAAAACAGTCTGAACGTACCTTCAATCTACTGAAAACAGTTTGTGCCAATTCATATTACAGAAAACTGTAATCCGGATAAAAGCTGGATTTTAAAATTTCTCATATTAATATTTATCAAAATGCTTCAAAATTGCAGTCAAATTCTAATTAAGTATTATTTACTCTAAATTATTGATATATAATCATTAATTACTGGAAATTTTTAGTAAATAGTTCTGTTAGTTGCCGCATTGACTAATAGATGTCACGGTATCATTTGCAATACGTAAATTTTGAAAAACAAGAAAAATTCAATATTTGAAACAATTTTTCTAAATAAAACCCAAAACCAGAACCACCAGGATCCACAATTGATATTTCTACAACTATTCTACAACTAAAATAAATTAAATTAATAAGAAATCACAAATTTAGGAATGGTGCACAAAGTTCATTCGCCTCTAGTTAATTTGCGATATTTTCATTAATTAACCTTTTCATCATACAGATCATATCAATAAAAACTGTTATAATTACTACTTAATTACGATTATATTTACAGATGTTTCAATTAAATATACTTAATTCTAAACACACTCATAGCTTTCTTTGATTCTATTCCCAGCGCATTTTAATTCATCTTTATAATTAACCAATTGTGTAGTTTTTATTGATATTTTTGTTATTATTTCGTATTGACTTTCATAATTTGCCGGTTTTTCTTGCATATTTCACTATCTCTATCTTTGTTTAGTTGATGGTGTGCCATCTTTATCTAGTTGGCTGTGTTTTGATCGCGCGCAGCACACTGGATTCTCTAGTATTTTGTCGCCTTGTTATGGCGATCACCTCGATGGGTGTGTGTGTTTGTGTAAATATTTAAAATCTATTAGAAATTATTAATTATTGAATAACTATATACATTTAAAATTAATTTTATTGGTTACAATAAAGTGTTTTTGTTTATGTAATGAATGTAAGTTAATCAAATTTCTTAATAATTTAGTTTACATTGAAATTTTTTCATACTACTGTTGTATACATTAAATTTTACCTATTTACTTGAATATCAAAGATTTATTGAAAAACAATCAAATTGGCCGTTGTCTACCGTTGGACGACACCAAAGGGGATCAATGACCAATGGGTGGGATCACTATTACTACTATTATTATTACGATCGCGATGATTATTATGTATTACATATATGGCACAGATTTTGTTATAAAGTAAAAGCCCCGACAAACCCTTCCATATATCTATCTCTATTCAACAAATTAATATAAATGATAATGTCTTTGTTTGTTACGTTTCCGGTATGTTTGTGTTTTGTGCTGAAGAAAAAGCTCACCGTAGTATTATAATAGTAGTGGTGGGTTTGCCTTTCCGGCACTTCCAGCCTTCTGGACTTTAATACCAATATTTTGTATGAAGTACAGATGTTGTAAATCAAACATTTTTATTTTACGAAAAGTAAACCTTTAAATTTAAAAACCTTCTATTTTCCTTTTAAGATAATGGAAAATGTAAATAAATAACTACGTAATTGTTTGACTTGTCAATGTGTTTTATTAAATTTACAGGTAATTTTCTATTTTTAATGTTATTGCGGTTTTTTTTAAATCATTTTATTGTATTTCATAAGGCATATTGTGGGTGTTTTTAATTGACATCAACACACACCCATTCTAGATGTTGATGGTTGTCTTGAAACGTAACGATGCTCTCTGGGTTTAGTCCGTTTTTTATTTGATGATAAATTTAGATTTTCGACGAATTTTTCCATTAAAGCTCTCAAGTGTATGTGTACATTGTTGAGAACAGTTGAATTGCACAAATTCGTCTTAATATAGATTCAGATAATAATCTATTGGAATGTTGTTGATTTTAATTGTTTATTTTTAACAATTTTTAAATGCAATGAATGAGATGATCTAATGGTCGATTCACATGTGCCACAAACGTGTACGCTGTGTAACTGTGTCGTAGATTATTTGAGTTCTACACAACAGAGTGTGTAACTTGCCCTTTGCTTAACGCTTTCCTAAGTTACAATTAAAAATGAAAGAAGCATGCTTCTATCGCGAACGCCAAAGCTTGCCTAATCTTCAGACAAGCTTATTTTCGATTGTTTGGCTATAGTGCATTGCATTATAAATATCAGTGAGTTACGGGAGCAGGGAGCAGGCCTCTATTGTCTTCATTATCATTTCCCTACTTTTCTCTCTCATCTACAACACAAGCCTTCAGACGACTAAATTAGGGTAAATTATGGAGAGACGCCACAGCGGGAAGGATGCCACATTTCCAATATTTCTCTCTTTATACGAATGACATTGCTTAAGTCTTGTTGATAGAGCTTTAATCTATATTATAAAAATAATGGCAAAGTTTTGTGTCATATTCATATTAACATCTGCTACAAGCGAAAAGGAGACAAAACAAAGGCACAATCTTTAGTTTCCTCTTAATTAGGAAACAATTCTATTTTTACTATTCTATGTTTCTGATTTGATCTTTGGAGGGGTAAGATTGCGCCGTCAAAATGACAAGAGACGCCACATCAATTTGTACGTGTGCCTAACAGCTTATAATCGCCTGTGAATTTATTATTTACGGACATATGTACTTAGTATCCAAACTTGGCAATAGAAAAAGAAAGTGAAATATTAAAATATCAAATGAAAAGAATATAAGGCATCCCTAAAAGTCGTCCTTAGCACAGAAGTCTTCTGAAATCTAAATTAAAGCTTATATAGGGCAAAATATATGAAATAGAGACCTAAAAAAATGAAGAAAAGACGTGGTATCTCTTTCGCAAGTTACAGGCGAGACGCCACTTTGCACTCGTTTCGTTTTGGTTATATTTATTAAGGAAAAATATGATTATTTTTACAGTTTTTCATAATAGATGGACGTATACTTCGAATAAAAAAATAAATATTTGCATTTTATTCAAAGATTTACTTTCTATAACAGTTCAAACAAAATGGATGGCATCTCTCCGTAATTTGTCTTAAATTGTGTAAATTTTGAAAGTTGCTGTTATTTCTGATACATTTCTAAATTGGTTACTTATCGACGGACCATTATGGCGTTATGAAAAATAATACCCCGCTGTTAAGGCTTGTTGCTATGATAAACAATCTTTTTTGCGGTCATTAAAAAATGGGATCATAACCTCAATTTTTCAGATGTCAGAAAAAATTCAAAAAAAAGGTCAAATTGGTTCTTTTACTTACGGCATAAACTCATGAATGAACCATGGGCGTTATTTATCTCATAACGCCCTTGATACATTAACTACTATAATGTTTGTTATTGTTTCTGTATGAGGTAAAATTAGCATCAGAAATAAAGCTGGTGCTAATTAAACTTGACAGTGCCATTTATTTAATTCTTCTGTACGGCTTAACAGAGTAATAGACTTTTTCCCATTCTACCCCGCTTCATCGGTTTCGCTGTGGTTTTCACTGTGTAGTTATGCCATCATTTGGTATAAACAATAAATTTAGTTAATTTAAACTTCTCTCATAGCCCTTAATAAAAATTGCTTATCTATAAAAAATATGGAAAAAACTTTTATTTTGTATTTATAGTTTGCTACTTCTGCCTCAAAAACAGAAGATAAAGTGCATAAATCACTTATAACTCATCTTAAAAATCCAGGTATTCGTTTTAATTAATTTTCAAATAAAGTGACTTCCTGAAAGATTGATTTCAATTCTCTCGTTAATTTCCTTTTTTTTGTTTTAAAGCATTTAATCAAAAGAAACCATAAAATATCGGTCTATCTATAATTGATGTGATTAATTCAATTAATTTTCTCAAGATCAACTAATCATTGACAGAATTCAATTTCAGTTGTTTATGAAACAGAGGGAGATAGAATACTATTGTAAGATACATATATAGTGGAATTTATTTAAAAATACTACAATGTCATAAAGTGCAAGAGAGACGTAACTACTCCCTCATAAAATTCATTCCAAATACACGTTTTGTGTTATGCTTCTTCTTCTGTTCAATAGAGTCTTATGATTAAAGTGAGAGAACACTTTACTTTTAAAGGCAAACCAGTGGTTCTCAAACTCATTTCTTTTTTGACTACCTTCTTGGAACTTAGTAGAAATCTCGTATTACAGAAGATTTCAAAGAATGAAAGTAGTATTTTTTTGGAAAATGTTTACTTTCATTGTTTGGGACCTCTGGCATGGGCTGTATCTATTTTGCAAAGGGTGTGACAACTGGTAAAGTTGACAATCTCACCATCTCAACATTGTAATGCGAAAAAAAGAGAAAGAAACCAGAGGGGATGGTCGAAATCCCTATATAGGTTCTTTCAATGTGTAGAGATGATTCGGCAACAGTTTTATGGTTTTGTAGTATTTTTAAATAAATTCCACTATACCAACTTTTTTTTCAAATAGTACAATGTTGTAAAGTGCAAGTGAGACGTGACTATTCCCCCATAAAATTGATTCCAAATTCACGTTTTGTGTTATGTTTCCTCTTCTGTTCAATAGAATCTTATGATTAAAGTGAGAGTACACAATGGCTGGGTCGCAAGTGGGATACTTTTAAGATCAAACCAGTGGTTCTCAAATGCATTTCTTTTTTGACTACCTTCTTAGATCTTACAATTAGTAGAAATCTCGTATTATAGAAGATTTCAAACAATTTTGTAAAAAGTAGCAATTAAAATTTTCTAAATACTTTACACTGTTATTTTTTGAAAAATGTTTACTTTCATTGTTTAGGACCTCTGTAATGTGAAAAAAAGAGAAAGAAACCAGAGGGGTTGGACGAAATCCCTATATAGGTTCCTTCAATGTGTAGAAATGAATCGGCAATAGTTTTATGGATTTGTATTATTTAAAAAAAAAATTCTAGTATACCTATATCTGAAAAACATAAATAGAATATTTTTTAAAACACAATTATCTATGAAGATTAGAAAAAAGCACAAATATTTTTTTGTTCTTTCAGTCAGGTCTTCGAACCGTTATTTTTTTCGTTTCGTATCAATTGCGGTTCGAAGCTCTGCTTTCAACAATCTACCGACCGGATGGGATTTCTTTTTGCTTTTTGTTTTAATGAAGGCGATCGTATTAAGAAAACTACTTTTAATTTAATTTCGGTTAATTTGGGGATTTCCGATTATTATTTGGATTTATTATTATTTTTCAATGTCGACAAACATCAGGTAAAGCATCAGAAATCCGGACTATTTCCTAAAAGTCTAGCCAGACAGAAAAAATTCCGTCATGTAGTAGACAAAAAAAAACGTCTGGTTCTGTTGAGAAAATCTTTTTACATAATATACCACACATTTATCTGCTGACCCTTCACCCACTACTTTCTGTCTATCAATTAATTTGTTTTAATGAAATCGAAATTTCATTAGAATTGGATACAAAATACTGTTTCTTGTCTGATAGGATATTTTTAGTTTATCGAAATCTCCGCTTTATTTTATCTAAAACTATAAACAATTGTAGTTCGTGACTTTTCTTCGAGAAGGTTGCAGAGATGTAATTGTCTACAGACATAGTTGGCCGTCTCAAAGAATGGCTAATTTCTGATGCCGTTCTGTGATGAGAAACTGACAAAAGAACTGATGCCACAATTTCGCATTGTTTTGCGGAGATTACGTTTCTTCGATGAACCAAATTGGTTAACTTGGTAACTACCTGCAGTTTGATTTATATTTGTAGGGGTCCTACAGTAGGCGAGATTGACAATTTTTAATTAAGCAACGTGCGTTTAAAGATAAACATTGTGTGTTGAATGTCCTTTTTTTTCCAGAAAAATTATAGTAGAAAACAGTAAAGTATTGTAATTGATAGTTTTTGTTGAAATACCATAAAAATTTTGATGAACTATAAATATCTTATCAAATAAGGGCAACTATTTTGTATTCAGATATAAAATGTTCAATTTTCCACAGAATTTTCAGGATATCTCCTATAGAAGAAACTGGATAAAATAACCAGTTTTACGAGTGTAATCATTAGACTATACTCTTCTGTAGTTTACGTACTGTACAATAAAAGCGCTGCTACTTTGCCTTGTAAAGTAATTGTTAATTATTACAAAAGTACGCACTCGTATAATAAAATAAACAAGGAAGTTGAAGAAAAAACAAGAATTTATTATTATTTAACAATTCTATTGTGTGAACTTCTTGTTTTGAAAAAAATCCCATCAATTGGATGCAATAAATTTGTCCGTAACGTATGGATGCTCTGGCATTATCCTATTTGATGACACTCGATGTTCATCGGATCGCGTTCAATAACTGTACGCTTCATGGGCTAAGTACTTAATCTAGGTCAACACAATTGTACGAAAGAAATTCTAAAAGACACTTACATTTATTGGCTTCTTATGTTATGATTTGCATATTGCGTACTTTCCATAGAATACCAAATCAGTACAATAACTGTAAAGAAAGCGAACTGGGAAAATAACGTGCTTCTGAAAGATAACTAATACGTAAACACCAAAGTCATAAAGAGCCGATTTTTAACTTCACCTAATTATTATCCATTCTAAGGCTCAGTTTCGCTTGCGTGAATTTCCTTAAGCACGGGCTTAAGTCTGATTCCCTCATAGGCCTGTTTTGAGATGCCGTCCTTTTTGTAAACCTAGAAAACATAGTTTCTGGGTATTTTCTCTAAACGTGGTCTATAGTCAAGATAACACACTAATTGGAGACCTGTATACATTTATATTCTTCAAATATAAGGAGGATTCTCTGCCTTACAAGCTTTGTAGCTAATTAGGAAATTATACATCAAACATCAGTCGATGGAAGCTCAGATCTGAAAAATATTTTTGACTTTGGCCAAAACCATTGTGCATTGTGGATTCTGGTGTTTAATTGTAATATATTGCATTATCAATTTCATCGTATATAACAGACCCTTTATGCTTAAATCGTTTCAGGTGTTTTTTGAACTGCGAAACAAGTTTTAGGGCAAGTTTTTTGCCATTAATGTCTGTGTTTTTAAGTAAATCGATGTTTAGTAGGCTTAAGTAAGGTTTTGAAAGAAATTTGTTGAAGTAGGCTTCGCAATTCACTGCATAAAAGTTTAAGACATTGTGTATTCAGCTAAGGCTCTCAGTGATTGATTTCAAAAGACCCAACCACCATCAAGGGTTTTTTTTTCATTTACAAGTTTTGCCACAAGTCTTGTTAAAAGTCCGTATAAAAATCATCTTTCAAATTACTTTGTTTTATCTTTCACTATGGCAAATGGCTATCATTTCAAACTTTCTTTTATTATTGACGATGAAAAGTAAAATTCCGCTAAAACACTCTTCTGTCTTTTAAGGGATGGTAGAATAACGATACTCCCTCACACACAACTATCTTTTATTGTGTTAATCAGAGCACAAGCAATTTGGATCTTTAGTGGATTATGCCGATTTGCGCTTTTTGACCATGTCACAGTATTCTTAATAAAGTGATCCAGGATCACAGCATTTGCCTGGAGCGGACAATTTTAGGGGTGGCATTTCTAAATGCGTCCATTGACAGATTTTAAATCAGAAAATCAATTAGAAACACCAATGAAAGTTTGTCTGATTCTAAACATGAGTCAAAATAATTTGAAGACAAGATGCATCATTCCAAAGTTATAATTCAAAATCTAAATCGTGTACGGATTGAATAAAATATCAGTTGAGCAGGTGCCGCCTTATATCTTGATTTTTATTTTTGGACAAGAAAAAAATCGAAAAAAGCTGCGACAATTTGGATTAAATGCAGTGAAACGTCTCCTAATACGGAATTTTCACTGCGGACACTTTTGCCAACATCTTATAAACGGAATTTTCAATTTCCAGAACCTCCCGTATTAGAGAGGTTTTACAGTATTTTATCATTTTCTTTCTAGAATAAGAATCTTACATGTTTTGCATTAATAGTTTATTTGAGTAGGTACCTACTGTTCACGTACTTATAGAATTTATAATTTATTTACATTCTCGAAACCACAGATATTTTAGCGACCAAGTCTTCTCCACGCAGATCTAGACGCTTTTCACCCAGTTCTAAAATGGTTTTTTTTCCTCCACAATTTATTTAAATAAATAATAATGTTGCGATAACTTTATAAATTTAACAAGAAAGCTCGTACGCCTTCATCGTAAAATTTGTAAAAAATATACACCTATATTGTGTAATCTACAAAGTAAATGTTTATTAAAGTTTGATTTAACCGAGACTTTGTAATTTAATGCACTACACCGGTGTAATTTAAGAGAAATGTAAATTTTATCAATATATTATATAGCATTTTTATAGATGTTTTTTTTGATATCTAAATCATTCAAATGACGATAATTTATCGAGGCAAAACGAAAACAGTTTTCGATTTACCTGTTGACATTTATTACTTGATAATTTATTGATTTTCTTCGTTGGTTTTCAATTAAAATAAAACGTATTGTTTCATAATTTCCTCTATTGACAACAGTCTAATTATATTTGTAATGTTTATGTTGGGTAGTGACACAGATATGTAATTGAAGCAATGCTTATCTAATAAATCATCATATTCCTTTCGATAAATATCGCTTTAATATAAATAATTATAATAATCGCAATGTTATACGAAAAGTAGTGAAAAATTTACATAAAGGATTAATTCTACATTAATCACTGTACGATAAATTAATTCACAATTTCACGGTTAATTTAATAAATTCTCATAAATTATAAAAGAGATGTCGTTTTCATATTAGTTGTTATTAATAATATTTGTTTATATTGATTACGATTTATTTATAAATTAATTCCAGTGTGACACTTTTATGATTGCGTATTGTGTAAATGCAAACTATCAACTATATAGATGGATAAGTATTAATTAACAATATTAATTATGTCAGTAGTACACATACACTTATCGGTAATTTATTTGTTAATTACATTACGAGTATTTCAAGAGGCTTTTTAATATTCTCCATGCAGTTTTCGTAATAGTCGAGATGGTTCTCTTTATACAGTGTGTTTCAGCCCATGCTTTATAAATTCTTCAGTTATTAAATTATCCGAATGCAACCTTCAGGAATGTAAATTAAATCGCCCAAAGAGTAGTTTGATACAAAAAAAATGGACTAGGCTACTCTGTAAATTCTCAAAATCGATATTAATTTTTTAAAATTTATAATAAAGGAGGGCGCATGGACACACTGTATGTTGTTGTCAAACATTGTACTGTCGGAAATTTACGATGTATTACATAAATTTACACAGCTTATGGACAGTTATATTGTGTTAATTGAAAATTCAGACCACGTTAGACAAACGATTTATTTCAACGCAGTTAATTATCGTGACGTATATCAGTAATAGCAGCATTTTTTTCCATTGTTAATTATTGGACGTTGTATACAAGACAAACTTTGGAGCACCGGTCAAGGACTTAACTAGTGTCTTGACGAAGAAATATCAATTTTTTGTTTGTCTTAGTGTTAACGTTAAAATTTTCGTTAGGTAAAAGTAGAGTAAAAGCGATTGAAATTAGTAGTTGCTCGTAGGTTCGCTCGTAGGCAAAGTTGTCTTCAATCACTAGCTTAGTGTGCCGCTTTTTGGGATCAATTTTCAAACGTTGATTTCAATTTGGGTTTGGTTGTGTGGTAATCGTATTCTGAGCGCTGTTAGATTTTGGTTTATTAGTGCATCTAATTTTACTTTAATGATAGAATTCTATTTTCCCGAAGCGAGTTTTGAACAGAGCACGTTAGGTTATTGAATCAGTTTTTTTTAATAAGAAAAACACGATTCATGGTTTCAAATACATTTTATTATTCACTATGCTCTCCTTGCACTCCAACAATTTTGTGTTAGTGCGTTACTAATTTATGGATGCCATCCTTGATGTGAAAAGCCGGAAGACTGTCGAAATACACTTCCACGGCTACAATTCCATCTTCGTTGTATGAGAGGATGTTTTAATAAAAAATGTTTATTTTTTCTTTTGTAAACCAGGGCTTTTTCTCACTGGTCCAGCTAGTCCAAAAGGCTACAATAATCATCTTCATTTATCGTCTTACAAGTTTGGAGGTAATCCATCAACATAATTCTTTTTGCTTCCTAAAAAACTGATTCTATCACTTTCGTAACTGATTTCTGACCCTTAACTCTCTTCGGTGTCAAAGTACCGGCTTCACGCCACTCTTTGGTTTTGATTCAGGATCAAAGGGTCTCATCCATAGTGATGAAACAACGCATAAAGTCCATTTTATTCTTCCTAAAACGCCCCAAAGTTGCATTAGAATGAAATTTTATTCCATTGTTAGCGAATTCAGCACCTAAATCTTCAACGTCACATTAGGCACTCACAGTGCCTAATGAGATTTCTAGAGTTTCTACTAAATCTCTATCTAACCTTCTATTTTTGTCATACGACAAAACTTATTGAAAAACCATTAATTCTTTATTACGAGGCTATTTAGTTTGTTGCAGGCTCTTCAAAGTGCGCTATGCTGATATCAAGGGGTTTTCTATTGCATTTTGTGTAGAAGTTTAAAAAAGTGCTTATTTTTCGTTTACAGTGTCTCTCGTTATCAGGTTTCATCACTAGCCTGAACTTTATTATTATTATTTTTTACTTTAAATACGGTCTTTCATGTGAAATCAATACTTGTGATGCACTTCTGATGAAGTGCATAAATATATTTGGAAAAAAATTCTATCTCTGAAAAAGGGTTCGTAATCAAAGCTGCTAGCTAGATCTCGAATTCAGATTTCAAGAACAGACATAAAAACCTCCGGAAAAAAGTTGATTTATCAGGAGAATTTGTTTTTCAGTAGTATTGATCCTAGTGAAAATTTTGCGTTGGAAATTAAAGTATTTAAGGATGAATTCTAAGTTTTCTGCAACGTACTGTGCGCGGTTGACTTTTTTTCTATTTTTATAAAAGATTGAATTCTAAAAAAAATGTTGCGTTCATTTCCGAATATTATAAGCTATAACTACAAATGAAAATTTATTGAAAATATTATTAAGTTCTTCCGAAAATGTGAAAATTCAATTTCTAAGCAGTATCAAATCCAGTTTTTCGTCTTTCTCTTTATTTAATAACAGGATTGAGTGAAATTTATGTGAGTTATAAATAATACTGCGCTTGATGTCTGTATGAATTCCATTTTTCCAGATTCATAATAATTTTCATGAAAATTAAGAGAAGTTTTAAAGAATTAGAAATACTGGAAAATGAATGAGAATATAATAAAAGTTACCTAAAGAGACATTGAGCTCATTATGCTTTATAAATTCCTTTAAATTTCCTTCAATCTGTTTTCAGCTGTTTTCAGATACCTATCAAATTTTCAGGGGTTTTCCGAAAAACTAAACAACTTTTCATTCGATAACTCATTGTAAGTGAAAACAAAAGAAAATCTTAAAACCTTTAAAACAAGAGCAGACCAGCAGTTGCGGAGTGATCCGGGTTCTTGAGAGCGCCGGTCCTCATATGTTAAAAAAACTCTCTGAAGAAACAAAACTTATATAAAAAACGCAACCACCTACCGGATGATTTGCCAAACGTCCTTAAGGCCAGTTCCCCAAATTAAAGTAATAATAATAAAAGTTCATCGGTGCGTACGTCAGTAAATAGTAAAGTACGTTGTATCACACAGCAGGTTAGATCCTTAATAAGAATGATAGAAGCTTCGCTGAAGGATTTACGACTCAACAGAACATTTCTGCAAGATTAATTCTATTTGTGGGCTTTTCTTATTAATAACATAGAAAAAAATCGTGTGGAAACATTGGCATTATTAATTAAATAGTAAAATGTGCAAACAATGTTTATATGAAAAGACTAAAGACTTTGCGGACTTAACGAGGCACTCGAAGTATGTGAATGCGCGACAACTAGTTCTCATGCTATTTGATTAATTCTAAATTTTACACTATATTTTATATTAATACATTCACGCTTGGCTGTTTTATATATTTACACAAAACAAACACAAGGCACGGCTTCACGTTGTGCTTTTTTGTAAACAATCAGCGGGCGCACACGCGTTAATCTATTTTTGGTTCTTTTCATATAACTGCAAATTAACGACCAATTTTCATTCCGTAAATCGGGAAGAGTTTTTCAAATTAAATTCAACACCTAACAAGTTAATGATACGAAACGCACGACCCATTGATTTGAGGAAATCGTCCATAACTTGATTGATCCAAAGTGATTTATCGAATTTATGGCAACCCACATAAAAAATGTTTATTTAATGTAAAGCAGAAGATTCCCAGATATCGGATACCAGTAAGCTCATAATAATTCCCTAATCTCATATATTTTTTTTACGTTGGTATTAATAAATCGGATATTACAGTCAAAATATATTAAATGAAGTCGCAAGTATTCAATAAAGATACAAGAAAATATAATCAGTATAGTAATTAACGTATAAAGGGCGTTATAAGACAGATAACGTGTGAGTGTCGAC
Organism: Epicauta chinensis; assembly: GCA_021725515.1. Lineage (NCBI taxonomy): Eukaryota > Metazoa > Arthropoda > Insecta > Coleoptera > Meloidae > Epicauta > Epicauta chinensis. The sequence continues at coordinate 57,063 of JAEDXX010000316.1, read as the reverse complement.
CGAGGGCATTATAACCATAACGCCCGTGGTGCATTCATGAGCTTATGCCATAAGTAAAAGAAACAATTTAACTTTATTTTTGTTTTTTTTAAGTTTTGCTTTGATATCTGAAAAATTGAGGTTATGATCACATTTTTAATGACTGCAAAAAAGGTTGTTTATCATAGCAACAGGTCTTCACAGCGGTCTATTATTTTTCATAACGCTATCGCAACGCCATAATGGCCCGTCGTCAAGTACACAATTATTATTTGCTTATTAATGCGATCGTTTTGATATCTATTAATGTTTCAATAATATATACGTATGACATAAATGCTATTAATAACGTTGTTGTAGAACTTTTTAATGATTACAGTTAATAATTTTAAACTTGAATGTTTGTAAATTATAATTTGTAATTGGTTTTTATCATATAGTCGAGCCGACAATAACAATCAACATACGAAAACTGTTTATTATCCTTGAAATTTGGAATAATTCAAACAATTATTCTAAATTATTATCTTGTATGTTGCAATTCAATTAATAAAAACAAAACAAAACCGAAACAACAAAAAAATACAAACCAAACGTATTGTCATAAACAATTATAGTTTCAACTAGAAATAATTGCTTAAAATACAATGTAAAATAATAGAATTCATGAATGTATAATCTATTGTATTATCTTACAGGGTGCAATCGAAAGTTGAGGATAACAACAACAGTACAATAAATAATGGATTCAAATAGTATTCGAGGTTCAACTGGTCAACTATCAAATAGTGGTAGTACCGGTGGTGGTGGTGGTGGTATGCATCATTCCCATTCAACTCCGGCCGGTGTGGACGGTGGTGCTAGGACACCGCCAACTACACCGAAAAAGGGTGGTAAAATGTTGGCGATACGTGTACAAATGTTGGATGATACAGTCACCATATTTCAAGTACAGGTAACTATTTAGAGATTTTATAAATGGAGCCTTTTGTTATGATAGCAGATATAAAAGTGTTTTGTATTTAGAATTCAATTATTTTTTGTTTTGGTCGTCTCGTATTTTAACTCTATATTTAACTGTATGTTTATTATTACTGAAATGAGCCATGTGTGCAATACTGTTCATAACAACCGGAAATGTCATTTGCTAATGACTTGAATCAGAAATATCATTAAAGGGAAGGAATAAAAGAAGTAAAATAATGGTGAAAAAATCGTTTCAAATTCAATTGCTATATAAATAATTTAAGCTGAATTTTCGAATAAAAGCGGATATTAAAATCTATTCTCTTAATATTCTAGTTTCGAATTGATTACGATCGGAATTATTTATTTACAATCAAATCTTTAAAATTTTTTAAGCTTGCTGCACAAATACCTTCAACTCTCCCTTATAACATAGTTTTGCTCTTAAGGGTTGGAAAACATCTCTAGTGACAGTAATTTACCCTGGATACAACCTCTTTGATCTTTATCGTCAATCTATTAACGTTAGCTCTAAAAGTAAGTTTTTTAAGGATCTAACGATCCTATAAAATGGAATTATTATTACGCACTTTGTTAGAATTTTTCACGGTATTTGAAGTAAAATTTTTTCATTACTCACTAGAGACCTGGTTTAAGACATTATACTCAATTGTCAAAAAATCGATTCTTTTTCATTATAACGTCCCAAATTTATAAACAACACAGTGAAACCTCTATTTGCGTACACCTTCCTAATACGGACTTCACCCCTCTGCGGATACGTTTGCCAAAATATATACTAAATCATTTATCAACTTCCGGAACCTTCCCAATACGGACGCTTCCTATTCCTGACGTTTTCCCCAAATCCCGTGGGTGTCCGTATTAGAGAGGTTTTACTGTACTTTGTAGAGAGTGATCGAGAGTTTTCTCCGGAGTTTCGAACCTGACCTGAATCGAAAAAAACAATGGTTCGAAGCCTTGCGATTCACGAGGGCGTCAAACCGAAACTGAACCGAAAACCGAGGATAACCATTATTTTTTCCCAAAAACTAAGTGATATACGTTTTACTAATCGAACCGAAACGAAGAAATAATTGTTCGAAGCGCTGGTTTTTGCTATCTAATAAGTACATAATTTCATCCGTTTTATATACAATTCAAGACCAAAATTTGTATCGAAATCCACCATTTTGTTAAAAATCAATATTTTCCTAAATTCTAAATGACGAATTGCTTTTCATTTTTGATGATTGAGTTCTGAAAAATCGTGCTCATCGCAGGCTTCTTTTAGAAGAGCTCCACGAAATGGACTATAGCAGCATAAACAATTATTTGGAGAAGTAAAAAATATTCAAGTAAAGTTAAAAGTACATTAACCTTTTTACATTGATAGACTGAAAAAATGTTGAATAACCACGCACTTGGCAGCATATAACTCCTTAAATATTAATTCGGGAACTCTACAATACAGCTCAAACACTTTAGAAAGTTGGAGACATCTTTTTTTTTGCTAGTTTCTCTTAGGAATTCTCCAGCAATTCCATATTTTCCAAATGTAAAAATCTTTCTTATCGCGACATTTTTTGTCAAATTATTACAATTTGATTATAAAAATAATAATGAAATTTTACTAAAAGCAAATATAAAAACATGAGCCACTTAGCGAGCGTTTTGTATTTCAACTAAAGCATAAAATATTCCTAGATTCTAATAATTTGCTGTAGTGAAATTATACAATCATTTTGAAAGTGTTTTGGTTGAAAAATTTAAAAATTACGAACAAAATAACTATTCTGACAGTTGTTAGAAATAGAAAAAAAACAATAACAAAATCGGCAAAAAAAAACAGTTAAAATTAAACAATATTTAGTTAAACATAATCCTCTCATGCAGGTGTTGCAACTTCTCTATGCAAAAGGGCGCGGTATCCTTGCACAGGGTGACCCAATTTCGTGTGTCTCCTATCAGGAATCAGTTTGCGTAGAAGGCCAATTTTGTACTTGCAATACAGCTACCCAAATTAAGGGCACAATACTGATGAAGGAATTGGATTTGGTAATACCCAGGTCCTAGACAGAAATCAATTGCAGAGTTGCCAATTTGTGTACTTTAAAAATACAGGCAATCGTCCTTATACTAAACTTGTGACTGACAATAAGAGAATTTGTCAAAAACTGACCTCTTTGTATGAGGTCTGAAGCTCTGTCATAAACCAGTAAATAGCTCCTCTAGAAGCAGTTATAAAGAGTTCTGAAGTAGTACCTCAATCCCGTATGCACGGTGTTGCAACTTCTCTCTGATTAGCACATTCCTGTCCTACTTTTTCCTGACTAGTCAGATGGTGCAATCAGATTTATGCTATGTTCTTTTGTTCCGGTTTTTCATTTTTTCGCGATTTCAAAAAGCCTCGTATCTCGTAGGCTATCGGAAAAGTTCATTTTCTTTTCATTGTTTTCAATGTAGTTTTTAAAGCTGATTCTATTTAGCTAATTATATTTTCTCTAGCTCTCACCCTTTTTGAAATATAACACAAACCTGTTTTTTTTTAAATGGAACAAATATATATGGTTTACTATAATTGTTTTCAAAAATGTGAGAGTTATTTGAAAAATTTCGATTTCGAAGGGAAAAATTTCTAAAATCATATTCGAAAAGACTTTAAGAGTGCTATGAAACAATCGTTTATTAGCTTGTCAACGAACTATGTTTTGGTTGCTATTTATTTATTCCTTATAGGAGATACCCTGCAAAACCATCGAAAATGGTCCACCCTGTACAGGGTGACCCAATTTCGATGGTGTTACAGTGTGTCTCCTATAAGGAGAGCTCGTATAAAACAGCAAATTTTTGCGATGTTCTTTCATTTTCGAGTAATTTCCAGTTATTTTCGCGATAAGATGCCTTATATTTCGTAGGCTTTCAATAAGTTGATTTTTTCCACTATTTCTAGTGCAGGTTTAATGTTTACTGTTTAGCGCTGATTCTATTTGGCTGATTGGAAACTTATTGAGACAAAATCCGGCCTCTTCAAACACGAAATTTCATTTTTTAGACCGTGTTATGATAGGATTAATATATTGTACGGATATGGCAATGTATAGATAATTTTATTCATTTAAAATGTCCCAAAAAAAAACCCTGGTAGGTGTACAATTATAATCTAGACTTGATTATAACCTACACAAATTGTACGTAAATCAAACTCGGTTTATCGTCGTGGAATCAAACTACAACCATCGTTTAGGTCGTTTTAATTAATTTTAATTATTTGAAATACCTTCAGGAACTACTTTTGTACGTTCAATAAATCTCTTCGAATTGTGTGCCAGTTAATTTATCTGACGAAGTCTTCGGAATACGTGACATTAATTGCTCAATTTTATAACAAAAATTTTTGATTAACAACCAAGCACTTAAATTAAAGAATAAAAACACCCACACTAATCCGAAAACTGTCACTAATATTACTATAATTGGACAGGTACATACCTACTATTAGAACTATTGTAGCGACTGTTTCGCCTTCATATAAAGATGCCATTAACCTTAAGGCAAATCTAAACAGGAATGAATTCTAATAGTGTTACTTCATTGAAAAAATTATCAAAACAGAGGCTAGAGAATAAATTATTTTTCTTTGTAATTGATTGTTTCTACAACGGCCGTATTGTCTAACATCTCATCATCACGATTTATCCGTATGTGTGGAGAATATTTTAACGGTGTCTTAAAAGATCAAAACAATAAAAAAAGTCATTTCAATGTTTAAACTATGAGTAACGGTATTTTAAAATGAAATACATCCCAATAAAATTTCCATGTTTTATAGAGTTTGTAAAATGTTGGAAATGCGAATTTTTCTAAATTGATTCCCCATATTTTCCACAAAAACACACAATTATGCTCCCTTTTATAATATAGACAATAGGAATTGAGAATAATGGAAATGATAATTAATTATTTTAGAATTAGTTTTATAAATATGAGGTATGATAAGCAAAAAAAAAGTTAATTAACGTTTTAAAATTTCCATTCATTCATTATGTGGTGGAATTTATATTGTTCACCTTGGTACATCGACCGTTAATCTAAATTAGAGATTTCACTAAAAATAGACAAAAAATATGCATATTTTTATCATTTTTTTTTTAATTCGTGGAGAAATTATTTACAATGCCTCTATAAGTTGACCGTTTTGTATTATTACAGTACGGTTAAACTTGAACCTGAAATGACTCAACAATTGCATTCATTTTAATAAATATGACCGGAATAACAAATGTGCTGCAGCATTGTGAAAAAATTCAATTAGAATTGTATGAAAAAAATGAACGGCGCCGGATCACCCACGTTATCTATCTTACCTTAACCAACACGATACAATTAAGGTGTCTGATATCTTTTTTTTGGTCTAGCCTTCTGTATTTCTATTATGTAGACTATTTTTTTGTTCAGCGATACAGTGAAGGCATTTCATCTAAACATAGGCAGAAGTAACCGTATAAGCGATAAGAATTACAATTTCTTGTGCCTTTTAATTCGAAACGAAATACGTTTTCTTTTGTCTTTAATATGAGATTTGTTAAAGTTGCTTTTGATTCTTGCCAAGTGCCGTCCGGAACTAATGCCTGTACGGAGGGTTGGAAAGGTATTTCGGTTATATTTTTTATTTTGTAAAGAACTGGGTCGCTGAGGCAGCGATCGTTACTGTATTCGGTTACAGCACTAGGGGATTGTCCTGAATAATGCGATTAACGAACTGATAAAGTAACATTGCTGGTTGAGTTCGATGACAGTTGTAATTTTAGGTAGGCCAAAGGGTGTCCAATCCAAGGTAAATGATCGTTTTTTTTTATATTGAAAAGAAACTGAATCATTGTCTACTCTCTTAAGAGTGGACCCGGTACTTGAGATTTTCCGTGATGTCAAAAATATTTTATTTTGCAATTTCACTTTTGTTTATCAGCAGAATTGAATTAAATTTACGTAAATTGTAGAGGAAATTGTGCTCGAGAGCGTTATAGATTTTTTTCAAGACTCGCATCTTTTTACGTTTAAAAGCAACCGAACGAAAAATTAAGTTTAAACTGTTCATCATCTTTAAAAATAAAAAATATAAAATCAGTGGCATGCAATACGTTGAATAATATGGGTTCATCCTTAAGAGCGTATGTAGGGATATAATACACATACATAAAAAATACTTTTAAATGTCTTTACGGTTGAAGTTGCGATCGCTACTGGCTTCGATGGCGATCCGGAAGAGGTAATTAGTTTTCGAGAAAATCGAGGAAAACCGGTGGTATTGTACAGTTTTCGATGAAATTGATGTGAACAATACAGGGCAATATATCAAAGAACTGGATGTATCCGTTTCACTCGCTTGCGGAAAAACTAAAGGAAATCGTCGGTCTATAATAACTCAAATAGTTACATGCTTTACAATTCAGTTGCAATGTTACCAGAAAGTAAATAGTGCCGGTCAATTGAAGTATAGACATTAAAGTGTAATTTCTTTAGATACTTTTCCATTGCACTTCACAAACAAACGAGATATTTGCGGTGGAACACTTAGCTGGGACACCCTGTATATTTTACTAATTGAACCGAAATGAAACAAGTACCAGTTTTAAGCCCTGACATTAATTGTTTCTAACTTCGGAGATTCCTGACTGTAGAAAAATCAGCGGAGGGAATATTTTTGAGACCAAAGAAAGAGAGGCCAAAGTTGAGCGATTAATAACTGTTGCGGGCCCTAATTTGAATAAAGACAAGATAATCTGAAGTCGTTCTCCACGAAACGATCTTAACCAAAGTCCTTTTTACTCAAATTTTATAAAAATACTGTGATTTTTTTGTGGCTATACAATAGTTATTTACTGTACAAGGCGGTAAAGTCATACTTTATCCACGAGCGGAAGGTTGGCCATTGGATTTCTCTAAACAACTAGCAATTGTCTTTGTTTATTTGCTGTTGGTTGCTATTGTGTTACTCAACGGTAAAGTAAACTCTTTACCGTTGAGGTGGGTAAAGTGAACACTTTACCCTTGAGGTGTGTAAAGTGCTAATTTACCATCGAGTATTTAGTCGATAAAGTAGGACTTTAACAAGTATTGAAAAAGAAAATTGAAAGTGCGTGGAACGCCGCTCCCACTCTTCCCTCTCAGCTGTGTATTAGAGGCGAAGGATTTCCCCTCACGGGGTGTCGCATTTTCGTTACGTTTCCGAACAAATTTACTACCCTAAGGCGCCTAAAGAAGTTTCACTTCAAAAAACTTAAAACTGATGCCGACAAAAATTGACTTGATATTATGCCGTATGCGCGCCTACATAAAATGCCGTCACTGTGTAGAACTGTTAATCTAAATGAGCATTTACCAAATTTGTGTATATGACGCAATTTACTTGTATAATAATGATATTAATCTTGTAATCGTTATAAAACTTACGTCACTATTAATAATAAACAATAATTGAGTTGTATCGAGAAAAAAAATAAAACTTTGATATTTGAAATTTGTATTTTGTATTTGACATTGTGTGTTACAAATGAAAGTGAATCATTTATATGCCAATAGATACGACCTCGAGCGTAATTTACTTGAAAAAAAAACTATGATTTTAAACTTTTATTTTCTATAATCAATTTGCAAATTTCCCTAACCAACAATGCATTGACCTCAGTTGAAATTGTTACAAACGCATTTATCCAATTGATATATAAATGGTGCAATCAGATCAATTCAAATAAATTGATAGATCGTATCCTCTGTCTGTTGTCTGTGACTGTTTCAATTGTCGTTCCCACTGCATTTCGTTCCCATGAAACTTGAAATCGATCGAACACAACCATTAAACATCTCTATATGCTTGATTAAATATAAAGATTCACATCAGTTATTAACAGTTGCATTATTGTTGTTATTTTACAGGCGAAGGCACTCGGTCGTGTACTATTTGATCAAGTATGTAAACAATTGCATCTATTAGAGGCTGATTATTTCGGTTTAGAATACTCAGATAATAATGGTACAAGATATTGGTTGGATTTACAAAAGCCAATTTCAAGACAATTAGGTTTATCGCTGGTCGATCCATTATTATATTTCTGTGTTAAATTCTACACACCGGATCCTGGACAATTAGAAGAAGAATATACGAGATATTTATTTTGTTTACAAATCAAACGCGACTTATCACAGGGCTTGATGCAGTGTAATGAGAATACGGCCGCATTAATGGCCAGTTATATTGTACAAGCTGAATGCGGTGATTATGTTGCCGAAGATTATCCTGATCATAGTTATTTATCCAGTTATAAATTTGTGCCGCAACAAGACCAAGAAATGGAACGGAAGATTATGGAGAATCATAAGAAACATGCGTAAGTTTTGATAGATAAATTGTTTGATTGTTTCCTGTTTATTTTGTTTGTGGATTTTTAGAGGTCAATCACCAGCTGAAGCCGATTTAAATCTATTAGAAACAGCAAGACGATGTGAACTGTACGGTATGAAAATGCATCCGGCTAAAGATCACGAGAATGTACCATTGAATCTGGCCGTTGCCCATATGGGTATTTTAGTCTTTCAAAATTATACGAAAATTAATACGTTTTCATGGGCGAAAATTCGAAAGATATCATTCAAACGGAAACGATTCCTCATTAAATTACATCCAGAAGGATACGTACGTTTGTCTATAAATCGAATTAATTCAATATTAAAACCGAAAATTTTTCATTAGGGTTATTATAAGGATACAGTAGAATTTTTCTTTGAAGGCCGGAATGAGTGTAAAAACTTCTGGAAGAAGTGCGTGGAAAATCATGGATTTTTCCGGTGTGCCGCTGTAAAAACCGTTGCTAGACACAAAACGCGGGTGCTATCCCGAGGCAGTTCTTTTAGGTAACGCAATTCAATTTTATTGCAAATTCATTGATTAACATTCCGTGTTTTTTACAGGTATAGTGGTAAAACTCAGAAACAAATCGTTGAATTCGTGAGGGATAATTACGTGAAACGTCAAACATTCCAAAGGTAAGTGCATGTTTATTGTTTGTCTCCTGGTAGATTGTTATCACCCGTTGTTTTTTTTTTGTAACTGGTAGTTTGAGTTGCTTTATTGATTCCAATTTAATATGGAGTAGCGTCTTTGTGGCGTGTGGAGCATGGTTGTTGTAGCATTTGGTTAGGATAATGCTGTGTCCGACAATAATAATCACAATATTATATAAACGTGAACAAATTTGCTTTATTTTTGAATCAAGGGAAGGAGGAAGGGATCAAAAAAACAAAACAAATTCAATTTTTATCAAATTTCTTAAAATTATTCAAACTACTATTACTACTGCATGATATGTTAGATATGATAATAAAAATCGGCAATAAATTGATGTATTTATTGAAATCACACATCTATCTATGTTTATTGGGTAATTGTTAATTGAAAGTTGAGCGAAATTTCACTATTTTCATTGGATAATTTTGCCAATTAGCTAACGGCTGTGCTCCATAAGAATTTTTATAAGGCTTTAATTTAGTTATAGAAACACTAATTGTTTAATGTGTAGAACGGTAACTATCTCATTCCTCATTCTCTTGTCCAGGTCGGCTTCATTTCGGCATTCTAGTGCCCATTCGAGTGCAACCAACATGCACTCGAGTACTGTCGGGAACAGCATATCCGCTCACCCTCTGTTGCCTCTTGCCGACAGCAACTTAAGTGGTAGGTTCCTTATTATTTTATTTTCACATAATTTTTTTGATTATTTATCAAAATGCTTTTAATATTAGATTATTCATTGTATATATTAAGTAAATGATGAATTAATTGGATTTAATTTTTTTTTTGTGATAAATAGTGGAAGTGTCCAAACTATCAACTTCCCTGGGTTCGATGGACGCATCAGTGGTGGTCCCGGGTTCTCCGACGACGAGATCAGCCTCTCGCCACCGCGTCACAGCTACATCCTGGAGCTCGGCCCCAGACACACGGCCTATCACGCAACGTGCTCAGACGACGACCTCGCCATCACCTCCTCTGACGACGCAATCGGCATCGCCAGTAACTTCTGCGACCACGAGCCCACTTCATACACCTTACGTGGAAACGAAACCGCCGTATGTCAGCAGTTCACCGGTCGCCGTGCGCGCAGCAGTTCACAGGGCCGATATAACAACAGGTACCACCATCACCACCATTCGCACTCACACCACTACTGTCCGGATGCCCTCTAGTCATAAATCGGAGGGTTCATTGGACCAATCACCCCCATTTGATACTAATGATGCTTATCCAACACAGACACGATCGCAAAATGATCTCGGTTTACGTTCAAAAGGTAATCAAGTTCAAACCCAAACTAGTCCCGAATATACTTATAAATCTATGACGGCTTTACCTAAACGGCAAATATGGCAACGTAGTGCCAGTTGTCGGGATTTATACGATTTTAGTTTTGAGGATTCAGGTAAAGCGAAACGACGTAGCAGTAGTAAGACAACTAAAACGGACAAATCATCAACAACAACAACAGGCGATACAACACGTAAACTTGAATCGCCCGTTACGAAATACGATGATCATCATGCCATTTATAGTACTTGTTCCCGTGATAGTAGCCTTGAAATTCATCAAGACATCATGATGCCCGATCAAAAGGTCTATTCCAGTAGCTATCCAGGTACGACTAGTTATTCCCAAGAATCAATGGAAGATCCCGGCAATTACGATCTACGAGATTCTCAAGATGATCTCTCACATGACAGTTACGAATTGATCGAGAAATCTGATGATGATTACAGTACCTCTGGTGGCGACTATAAAAAATACAAAAAACCTAAACTTTTGAATGTTAGAAGTTGTAGCTTAGATTCGGGTAATTATCTGCCATCTGACAGCGATTCGGATGATGGTAAACGGCATAAATGCAAAAGTAGCTCTGATGTACATCAGGATATCTTTGCAATGGACGATCCAAGAGATCTACCACGTGAAATAGTTCCACGGAAATCTGATGGTAGTTTCTATAAAGCATTCCGTGCCGGTTCGCGTACATCAAGTCAAGAATCAAAAAGTGATTATTATGAAACGAAACCAACAAAATCTAGTCGAGATAATATAAAACGTTCAAATCGCAGTTTAGAACGCACCTCTAGTGCTGAATCAAAAAGTGATGATAATAAAAAACGTAAAAGCAAAACGTTGGATTATCTCGATTCGAGTCGTACATCAAGTTTAGAGTCGAAAAGTAGTGAATATTACGATGCCACATCGAAAATTATCGATGAACCGACCAAACATCGACCCGGTGACTATGATCGTAAAATCAATTTCGAACGGAATTATGGTACGCAAAAAACGAAATCAGAATCGTCGAAATACAATTTTAACGATTATATAATACGTAAAGAAACGTCTCATGTGCATTCTGTCAGTTTACAGAACGTTGAAACCGAACAGCATATGCGAGCTAATCGAATTTTGAATGATTTAGAACAGAATACAGTGCCACGTACACAAAAATCGTCCCGTTATCAAGATAAACCAGCACCGATTTGGCCGGAAACAATTATCGGTGTACCATCAGAAGTTTGTAGTTGGCAACAGAAATCAACGCAACGCTCCACCGAATCTGAAAGTAACATTTTCAGTTTTGATGAAGACAAAATACAATCGTTACAAGATGGCAGTGATATTGATACGTGTCCAGATCATAGTTTTAGTGTGGTGCCAAATATTGATAAGACGATCAAAATCGATACGAAACCAAAACAGAGCAATTTCCGTGACGTTTTTATGGAGATTGAGCCGCGAAAAATTCGTGAACCTCTACCGCTTCACCAACCGATTGAACGGACGAAATCCGATCCGAATTCACTTGCACGACAACGAATCAATTCGAATTCACGACGAATGCTGTTGATGCACCAGAAATCGATCGATTTAACACCGGCCGAGTCCAGTGACGATGATTATTTGTATAAACAAATCCCAAGTGCACCACCGGTTATGAAATATAAAGGGAGTCATTTTGAGATGCCTACAGCTGAATTTGGACATTTCGATGTCCTCAAGCGAGAGGGTGAAGGATTGAAGACGAAATTCGAAGTGCCGAAAAGTCAGTTTGAGATCTTAGGTGCTAAAACACAATCAGATTTTGTGAATTTACCACCGAAAAATGAAGATATCCCCTATGTCCTCCACAAGCGGCATATAATGAACGGTACGGCAACCAGTGACGATACAACGATACGTTCAAATGAGAAATTCGATGTGAAAAAGCCGAAAGTTGACGATGACGAGCAGAAAGTAATAAAGGTGGTTGATGAAATCAAAACGAATACAAAAACGAAACAAACTTCACCTCAAACTGAAACTGAATCGTTTCTGTTCACGCAAAATATCGATTTGTCTAAAATTGATCCGGTAACATTGGAAGTTGATAAAAGTGAAAGACCGATAATTATGTCGAGTCCAAAAAGAGATATCACTCATATAGATCCCGTGCTCTTGGAAGCTTTAAGTTCAAAATTAAGTCAGATTGAGAGCGATTCCCCAACTAGTTCGAAAACTGAAAGCTTGAAACCACACCAAAAACTTTTGCCAATACAAAAAGATAAGCCTCAGAAACCTGAAATTAGGCCAACTATCATAGAGAAACCACCACCGAAAGTAGAAATAGAACAGAAAGAACTCCCAAAAATCGATAAACCCAAAGGCAAAGACAAAATCAAAACCGACATCAAACCGAAACGCATCATCAAACCGCGGATGCAACCAGGTAAAAAGAGTGGTAAAGTCAATAAGACGAAAGTCCGTATCACGTCATTCTCATCGGATGATGAGTCGCTGGATTCCGATGATGTTTTCGGTAGTGCTGAGGCAACACCAACACGTATGGAATTCTCGCCGCCACAAACACGAAAAGAAATGGAATCAATACTGAAATTCGAGTCGGAACGTAAATATCTTCAATATACGATGTCATCAACTGAAGTTGAAGGTTCACCACCACAGACACGAAAGAAAACCGATAAACGACAAATTGATAACGGATTAGATCCGAATGCTGTCCAACCAGAATTGAGACGGATATCGGAACGTTCATTTTCAATTCCGAGCTCTGAAGATGATCTCAATATAAAGACATCTGATATGCAGCCGGTTTTTGCTGAACCACCTGCACTACCTGAACCGCTACCGACTGTTGAAGAAACTGAAAAAGACGAAGTAGATCGATCATTGAATGATGTAACATTGAAGGAAACTATCGAACATTTTGATGAAGAAAGAGAGAAAGAGAAATTATTACTTCAAGCGGAAATTGAGAATGATTTGAAGAATCTTAAAGTGCCTCCTAAAACGAAAATTACAGAAATCACATGTTCGCCATCGGCGAGAAAGAAAGGACAAAGTCCTTTATTGTTTGCACATGCTAGATTGAATCTATCTGAAGGTTCGGCTTTTACGCTTCTTCAAAAACAACAGGCTACTGAATCACCCGTACCGGGACGACGAGCGAAAAGCTTAGATGCTCCTGTGATTCCTGTCAATCGTTTACCGCCATTAAATGCGTTCTCAAGTAAAGACGATACGGTTGAGGAAGAAGACCGTGCTACAACCACCGATGTTAATGAGAGCGATATTGACGAAATTGTTAAAAAAGTTGAACAAATCGAAGAGAAACTGGTGAAAGTAATCGAGAAACCCCCTCGACCTCCAGCAGACATCCCTATAAAGAAGGAGAAGGTGGTAGTTGAGGTAAAACCAGAAATAAAGCCTGAAATAAAAGTAGACGCGAAACCAGGTACTATACCGAAGAAAATTGAGGAACGTGAACGTGATCAAATAGTACCTGAAGTTGCTAGGACAAAAAAATCATCTAGAAGCGCTACACAAAGCAAACAAGTAACACAAAAAGTTAGTACAAGGACAAAACCATCAACAACGAAAGAGACAAAAACTGCTATAAGTAAAGAGAAATCTCGAATTGCTACAAAATCAAAAACCATACCACCTAAGCCTACACCACCGAAAACGAGTAGCGGCAAACCTGTGGTACCTCCCAGAACTACATCTGTAACAATAAAACCAACTACTGAAACCGCAGCAATAACCACCACGGCTACAGAACCTGTAACGCCAATTGTTGAACCACCCGAAAATGCCCTAACTCTACCTGTACCGGAAATGAAACGCACGAAAAGTCAAGAAATGGAACCATCGAAGAAAGTACCACCGAAAGAGAAGGCTAAAAGTTTAGAAAAATTAGAATTGAAACGTGTATCGAGTAAAGAACGTACCAAATCTCAAGAAGATAGTGATACAGATATTGCGAAACGCAAAGAAAAACAACAAATGTTGTACGAAACAGCGATCAAACAAACGAAAACAATAAAAAGTCCGGTTAAAGATGTTTTGCCAGTTTTCCCACAAGTTGAAGAAATGGTTAGAGAGAGGCATGGTAAATTGGAAATTAGTATTAATACCATAGAAAATACAAATGTGTCGTTAGAAGAGGCGATAATTATAACGAAATCTCCGAAAAAACTCGATAAAAAAATGGATAAGAAATTGACGAAGAGTTTAGAATTGAATTTGACCAGCGAAGAAGAAGGAGCATTAGATAATCTGATGCATCGACTTGGCAAAAGTCTTGATTTAGACAATCGACCCAAAGATCAATCTGAGGAGCGTACAGAATTCGATTTTGAAGCGGTCACAAAACTACCAGAAGACGAATTGTCCCAGAAACAACAACAACAAGAAGACGAGAGTCCACCGCACGATAAAATTATTCTGGAAGGAACTAGTTTAGATGTTTGGCTATCAGTGGATGGTCAAAAGACCAGTGATAAATTAGATAAGATAACATTAATTAAGAAATCGGACGATTTTTTTGAAGAAACTACCCCAAACAAACCACCACCTGATTTGGGGAGAATCGATACGAAGAGCTCATCGGATTCACAAAGTATAGAAAAAGTGAGTCTTGGTAATTCGTTAGATATGAAATATATTGATGATTCGGGTGATTCGTCGCACAAATCCGAACAAGATGCGCAATTAATTGCCGAAATACAAAAGGCTTCCGATACTGTTGGGAAATTTTTGCGTAAAAAATTAGAAAAACGGCGATTGGCTAGCAAAATCCGAATAACCAGCGAAGATGAATCGTTAACAGAAGTGAGCGAATTGAAGGGCGAACAAGAAATCGACGATAATCTTCTAACAGTTGGCGATGATCGTAGAGATGTTCTATTCCGATTGAGTACCGAACGAAGTCGTTCAGAAGATACAGGATCTTGGATGACGGTTGATTGCGAAGAATACGTCGGAATCTGTGAATCTTTCGAAACAGAACCGAGTCCACTGGACACACCGGAGAAGCCCACAATTGAAACTGAAATAAAAACAGACGACAAACCACCGGTCGTCAATTTATTAACAGCAATGAAATTAAGTAAATTAGATTTATTAAAACGCAATTCGGACCAATCAAGATCTAGCGATACAACCGGATCGTGGACAAGTGGCGAAAAAGATCCGAGTCCTAGTAATATTAGAGAAACTGATGATTCTAGTGCAAGTTGTGCTATTGGACTGGCGATCGGTTTCAGTCAAACCATCGAGAAATTCGCAACAAAAGATCAAATTGATAGTAATCGTTCACCGGAAGCGGAACCGCCGAGAAGTCCACGTAGTCCAAGAAGTCCACGAATCTGTGTCTTAGGTCGGGCTTTTACTATTGATGAAGAATCAATATCACAACGTAACCAGAATGGAGAATCTAGTTCGGATGAGGCTCATGATATACCGAAAGATTCAAAATTCGATGAGATTGATAGTTTGAAATACAAGAAAACCCCGTATCCGTTTGAGGAGAAATGGTCGACTGATTCGGAATTAGGACAAAGATTACAACAGAAAATTGTTAAGAAACTGTCAGGCGATAAAGGCAGTTTCTCATCAATCGATGAATCAAAGAGTGGTAAATTAGAGAAGCCTTCATTGTATTCGATTGAAAAATCATCGATTGAGTCACGCAATTCCGTTGATACAGAATCGAGTTCAGGTAGTTTAGGTGCTGTTGCACGTATGGGAAAATCGAATGATATACCGAAAGAATTAAGTTCAACGTGGAAACCATTTCCTTTAGATAGTTCCGGTTCAGAAAGTTTCGATGATGGTCTATTACCACCGGATCAAGATAGTAATGGTAAACAAGAATATTTCTTGCATCGCGATAATTCCGGTGATTTTACACAATTATCGGATGTTTATTATAAATCCGATCCGGATGCAACACCCACACGCGACGATACAGTTCTACCGGAAGATCTAGCCAATTTCTCAACGAATTTCGGTTATCCATGTCTAACATCAAATATTGGCGTGATTGGTTTGAGTTTAGGTGCGCCCGATGTTCTACCAGGTGTTGGATTTCTATCACGCACCTTATCGCGTATCTCGGAACGTAGTACGAATTCGGAAAAGAGTAGTACAGAAGATGATTCAACGAAAGGTACAACACAAAGTGATAGTTTAAATGATGAATCGTTGGCATCAAGTAATCCACAAGTTAGTCTCAGTTCGGATCCGCCAAGTCATGCACGTTTATCTGAAGAGAAGAAAACACCAACAAATGGACCGAATCATTATCCGCTACCGGAAAAATTACCAACTGACGAGATTTTCAATAAAAATGATTCAATACCGAGTTGTGGTCTATTACAACGGCAAATATCCGATGATCGTCGTACATCAGCTGAAATGGCTGAATTATCAATGGATGATATCGAGATAATAACATCGGAACGTGGTTTGAGATTGAAACGGCAAGGCTCCGATGATACGATTATCGATGAGGAATGTTTCGAGGAACAACATCGAAATAATCAATCTAGTAGTCAGGAGAGTGAAGAATGGCCATTACCGGAAATACCAAGACAAAATGGTGGCCAACAGCACACGACTTTACTAGCAATGCATGAATTACCAAGCTCTGATACGTCGCAATTAACGACACAAGTATTCCAACCGCCCAAAACAAATATACCGAAAACGTTCGGTTTGAGGGGTTCGTTGAAAAGTCAAGAATCAGAACAGTGGCCAAGTCCACCGTCTAGTGTTGTCGAACCGCCGATCGTTAGTAATGTTGGGACGTATTATGTAACACCCGAAAAACCATCTGAAGTAACTATCAGTAATATTGAAACGCATTATGTGACACCGGCCGAAGAAGCGTACAAAGTTACCGTTGATTCGAGTACTGTTAGTACTTATGATAACGATTCGAATTCGGATAATGATAATAAAATTGCCGATTTAGATACGGAGAAAACGCACACTTACGAGAATGTACCGATCGAGCATGCTAGCGAGAGTATTTCGGAAAGTCTAAGTGTCGGTACTAGTGGTATTAAGATTGTTTTAGATAAAAAATCTGATGATTCGAAAGGTTCCAATTCAGATGATGATTTAAATATATCGAATTTGAATGATGATGTTTTTACTGAAAGTACTGATGTTGGTAATAAGAATGAATTACGACCACCGACTGTTATGAGACGCAGTACAAATTCTGATGATTCATCACAATCTGGCTTAAAAGGTGATCATTTAAAACCAACAACGAAAACATCACAAAGCTCGTATTCTGAAGAAGATTGTACCAGTTCAATTGGTACGAATATCGAGGATGGTACTGTACGGTTTGCTTTTAAACCGACAAAATGTACACACAGTTCCCATTCGGAAGATACATCGATTGCTTTAAGTCTATCCGAATGGTCGAATAGTACGAATACTGTAAAATTCCAAAATTTATCGAGTAATAGTGGTACGACTAAGAGTAGTTCCGGTTTAAAGAGTGAGGATAATTCGTTAACAGATATAGCACAATCGATATCAGAATGGTCGAGTAGTAATAGCAATACGTTAAAGGCTCAACAAACCACAAGTCTACAATTTCAGAAATTATCATCAACGACCACCTCGACCGGCGATAGTACTTTAACTGATTTAATTCCAACAATATCGGAATGGTCCAGTTCGGATACTTCTAAAACGCTAGTACCTCACCAACAATACTATCCGAGCTTGAAGAACGACCGTCCTTTAACGCGTCTAGGTTCAAGTGTTGATGAAGGCGATTTCGTTAGTACTCCCGACTCGAAAGGTCTACCAAGCCCGAAAAATATACCATCCGAAGATTTAGCCCAATTACCAACAACCTTACAAACAGACACGAAATTCTTCACAATCACCAAATCAACGGAACGCCCCATTTTAATACCAACAATTCAAACGCTATCCGATACGGAAAAATCAAGTAGTTCCATCGAACAAAAAACAGTACACACACAACGATATGATAAAGATAAACAGAAATATATGCAAAAACATCAAATATCAACGAAAAGTACTGAACGACCCGTAAAAGTACCATTAAAATTATCAAAATGTTCCCCGTATTATTCGAGTAGTTTAAGTTCAGAATCAACACCATTGGCCAGTACCAGTCCGATACCGATTAGTAAAACAGCAACAGTACCATTGACTAGAAGTCATCGGAAACCGGTCAGTAAGAGTTTATTGTTTCAAACGAAAAGTCCACCGAGTGAGAACGATTCGACCAGTTCGGTGGAATCGCCGAAAAGTAAATCGGATCGTGATCGGCGCGGCTATCGACGACGACGTCAATCACAAAATCAGAAACGTCACAAAATCGAAACGCATAAAATCGAAAACGAACTCTACTACGAACAACAACAACAACAGGATAGCAGCGAATATCCATACCAATATGAGGATGGTCGATATACGGAGAATTTCGAAGAAGAAGGTTATTTACCGGACGGCGATTCTCAATCGGGCAGCGATATATTTCGTATGGAGAAAGACGATGATGATCGTTATGATTTAGCGGAAGGTTTTGATGTGGCATCAATACCGCCACCATTATTAGAAGATGATTTCGAGGATGATCAGTCGCCGCAAATTTGATTTTAACGTGATTTAGGAGTTTTGTTTCGGGTATGTGGTCATTATCGGTGCCGTTATCGTTATTGCAACAGTACTCGTTTTAATATTGATGTTATATCAGGTCCTTATTATCACCGGATTTGTTCATATTTGTTAAACAACAACAAGAAATTTTGTGCCACAAACGTAATGAATTAAAAGTATTTAGAATGTGCCAAATTCTATTCAAATGATCGACGGCGCGAATTTACTAAAAATTTTTGCGATTGGTCTGTGTTTTATTAACAATCTTACTAAATAACATGATAATGATAACGCTTTGTCTTCTACATGTGGCTATTGGATGTTTGATATTCCTCTAAACATTTTAAATATTGAACTACGCCGTTCTCCCACCGTATTTCTATTATAATAGCGCACAAATTAACGTATTATTATCCAATAGTCATGATGATTTTTATTATAACACAACTCTTTCCAATCAAGACTGAGAACTGATAAACAATTTATTTATAAAATTTATTAATTGTAAATAATATGTGTCGTTAAACAAAGCCCAAAAAAATAATACTAAGAATAAACAAACAAAAATCAAACAGTCACCAAAACAATAATGATATGGTCTTTTAGATTTATAAAGTTGTGTAGTTTTTGAATTATTTTGTCTTGTTGATAATTAATCATTTAAAATAGATTCATAATCATTTAATTTTTATTCAACTATTATAATATATAAAATTATAATTTTTGAAGATTTGTTGTGTCAACATTATGATTAGTTGAGAATTGATTAGCAAGAGAAAATCGACCTTTAAATTGATTTCATTTGATTAAATATGAATGTGATAATTGCGATTTATTGAAATAATGTCGTTTTCTGTGTTATTTTTATTATAAAGGAATGAAATCAAATCAAAATGAATAGCTGATTGAATTTCAAGGCGAACTCCCAAACACATACAGGCTGTTCCAATTAGTAGCATTAAGTGTCTAATCCGTAACTAACGTGATCTGTTTGCATACAATTAATTATACAAAACTTAATTAGTTTTTATGAAAGTCTAGAAATATTTGCCATCGTTATTTCGAGAGAAATAATCTAAATAGACTCTTAAGAATGTTTGCTGGACAAAACGAATGCTCCACTTCGCAACCTGTTCCAAATTTGTTGAAAATATCATAAATCGAGATATTCTTTGCTTGATTTGTATTAAGAAGGCCCTACAAAAAGAGCACACTTATTACATGTTCAATTACAATATTCTAGAGCAGTGTTTCCCAAAGTGTGGTACGCGTACCCCCTGGGGTACGCGAAGAGTTTGAAGGGGTACATGTGGCTCCGGGCTTTTGCTGCGCCTGATGCAACAAGCGACTTATTATTATTAAAGTATATGCATTTTTCTTGACGAGGGGTACACAGTGTTACGAAACTTATAGAAGGGGTACACATATGTCGAAAGTTTGGGAAACACTGTTCTAGAGATACTCTGCGTTAGTGAATCTTATAGGAATCCATAAGTCCCTTACTATTCTGTCAAGTGGCTTCAGGTTTTTAGTTACTGCTAACGTTTACGATGTAAAGTTCCAAAATTTTGCTTGAAGTTTTCATGTTCAAAACTGTTCTTGCCCCTTGAGTGAGACAGTCGCGGATTTAACTGTCATAGCGTCTTAACCTTGATCTGAAATACCGCTCTTTTCGTAATACCACAAAATCTATTGCTAATCCGTAAGAAATAAATATGTCTGCAATAATTGTGAACGAATCTTAACCAAATCAAAAATAATGTCCAGGTTTCGTTGGACTAGTATAAATGGCCAGGCAGCTAAATTTCGAAAAAATAACTCTTGAAATTCATGCGGTGACCAAAACAAGAATCATTGAATTCGAATTACTTTAGATAATCTGCTATTTCAGACTTAAAAATGTTCATAATATAAACATTTGTAGTGAGACCAATTTGTTGAAAAATAAATTTCATTACCACACAGGATTGTTTACGGTTCAACATTCAAATTTGCAGATTTCAGGAAAATCATTTATTTCTAAACGTTTAAATGGTAAAGAATTTTACGATTCAATAAAATCGAGTTATATTTTAATGAAATGACTTTGCTAAAAGTGCTTCAATTGTGCATTATTTAAAACTGAATGTCAGATTTTAAAACTGTAAAAGCCTTTTTTTATTATAAGTAGTTCAAAGTTCAAACATCCCATTTCACTCATTCTTCTGTTGATTACAGTCTTAAATTCATATTGCCCGGTAACTAAATGAACTGCCTAAAGATTAAAACTTATCCACGAGGTAATTGGAAATCTTAAAAAGAATCTTGGAAAAATGACTTTCTTTCATTGGTCATTTGCTACATTTGGTTTAGTCATTGTTAGGATAGACCAGAGATACGTTAATTAAAAATCGACACTGTAACATATTTCAGGCTCAAAAACCATCTGCTGACTGGTCTCCAATCTTATGTTTGAAAACTAATCAATGCCCATACGAGCTGTCTAGCATGATTGTATTTAATTTTGCTTATTTCCCAAATTTTGCAGCTCCAGAAATCGTTCTGCTCTAGGCCCTCATGGACCTAAGCCTAAATCTGGAGTAAGATTCGGTTTCAATCAATCTGTTCACCAGGTGATTTCTTCTTTTGAAATCTACGACAAAATCCTTGCGAATACGCTTATATCTAGAAAAGTTGAAGAGCGACTCGTTTTTTTCCTTATCGCAATGAACATTGGTGTCAAAATGAATCTCGTAGTAAAGCTTCCATTTCCTTTTATTATTGGTCTATATACCCAATTTGCTGGTTGAACGTGAATTTTTAAACGTCAAATGTGTCAAAAAAAATCTCCATGTATATGCCGTATATGTGGAAATATAGGTATTTTTAGGCCGTTCAGTTGCACACTTGATGTTTAAAATTCACGTTCAACGAGCAAATTTGGTATATTCACTTTTTTTTATTACAGAAGCGAACAATTTTTCACGATAATTGCCTAAAATGTTATAAGAGTTTCTTAATCTAGCTAGAAAAGCTTTTTAAAACTCTAACAATCGTTGGTTTTAGGTCTTTAACCTACTTTTGTTCAGGAATTTTGATTGTATAGTTTAGTGTTCCACAACTGTGGTCTACAGGAAAATTTTAGTAGTTCGTGAAGATTTCAATTTATCAACTACCTGATTTTTATTATCTTTCAAATAATAAGTCTACAAGAAATTTCTACAATTCTCTTTAATGGAAATTCTAAAAAACTGATTATAAACAAAAGTACAAACGGATGAATATGGGGGTTCACTGGCCCGTGACATCCAACCTGTTGAGAAACACTGACGTAGACCGTTTTATGTTCTTTTATTGTTGTCAATATTATCTGATAGAAACAGTACTATATTGCATAAACTCATGTAGTTTTCTTCTACCGTTAACTAATATATTTATCTGTACATGTCCCAGAGTGTCTTAACAAAACAACATTGTTTATCTTGCACAGAAAACGTGAAACAAAGGGAAAATTTTCATCTGTTGCATCGCAAAAATGTAAAGAAACACAGTTTTTTCAATTTTTAATAAGTTTTTTTTGAACTTCATCTCCCGGATAATCTAATTAATTGACGCTTGTTGAAGAAATCGCGCTACTGTTATTAAACTCGTTTCACAAGACACAATTGCCATTAGTCCTTTGCTGACATCTACAAAATTAAATTTGCTGTCGCCTCAATTGGGAAAAAAAATCTTTTAATTTGTTAACCAAGTAATATAGGTGTATAAATTAAAAAATAATAATAACATCTATTAAGATCTGAAGCATTATTAATTTTGCTAATTATCTAGGTTTTGAATAAAATAAATTGGCACAAATGTAGGCGTCCTACCATCGCGTTTTTAATCGCCAAATTTTGTCATTATTGTAAAACTCTATAATTTAAAATTTTTGTCAGTAAAGGGGAACAACAATAGTAGTCTTAACGCATGCAAATTGCTGGTTAAAAATTAGGGTAACAAGCTCTTCAAGCCTTCAAGATTCTAAACGAATCGATAGACGAAACCGTATAACAGAAAACATAATTAGCAGCTATTTGGAAATTGAGATTTATCTGTGGTGTATTATCGGGTTTCGTTAAGCTGATAAACAGTGAATTGAATATGTTTACAACCGTAGTTTAGATGTAATCTGATATTTTCGGGCTATATTTTAAGTTGAAACGTTTGTACAAATGGTGGATGCGCCAGGAGACTATCTATCCTCCTATAAAGCTAAGTATTCCACCTCAAATATCTCGTTTGTTCGTGAATTGAAATAGAAAAGTATCTAAACAAATTAGACTAGAATGTCTGTACTTCAGTTGACCGATGCGATTTTCTTTCTAGCTATTTTGGAAATGCCAAAACATCCTATAAGGTCTCGAAAATTACTCACTATTAGGAAACCAATTACCTACAATGAATACTGCGAATCAATTTGATTTGTAAATAATATTTTTCGTTTAAAAATTTCTCATTTTCTGCTGAAAAAAAATTGGAGCTTCTCTTGGATCAATAACCTATTCAAAGCCGACGTCAGAATTGTTTAAGATGATTACAATGGGAATGTCATTATTACAACTGTTTACAAGATTTTATTCAAAAACAATTGCAAGGCCAACAGTCTTTATAAAATGGTACATTCAAGTAAACAATTGTAGATATTCCACCTGATGTAAATAACATAATAATAAATATTCTTACTAGAGATAGAATTTCTGAAGTTGTTTTCTCGATAGTGTTTACAAATATTATTGGCCTTGCAATTGTTTTTAAATAAAATCTTGTAAACATAACATTCACATTGCAAGATTTGCAAGTATCGTAAACAATCGTACGCTTTTTTATGAATGAATAGGTTATTGATCCCAGAGAAATTCTAATTTCTTTTTGAGCAGCAAATGAGAAGAAAAATATTATTTTCATATCAAATTATATAATTATACAATTGGTTTCCTAATAGTGAGTAATTTTCGAGACTTTATATGACGTTTTGGCATTTCCAAAATAGCTAGTCTAGACATTGTAGTCTCATTTCTTTAGATCCTCTTCCACTTCAATTCACAAACAAACAAGATATTTGACGTGGAACACTTAGCTGGGACATTCTGTATATCGTTTCCAGATTGAAAACATTAAAAACATAAACAGAAATTCTATACGTAAACTATTCTTATATTTGTGCAGAACTGTCGGCTGTTCAATTTGTGAAAATATACAGCATTTACATATTCGACAACCGTTTTTTAATGTTTTCAGTTGGAAGTGTTCCATATTTATTGAACTCGGAAGAAAAAGAAACGCATTCGTATCTTTTTTCCGTTCTGTAGCTACTTTACCAGTTGAAATATGTTTTGAAGAAGTAACATTTCAAATATACTTCCAGTTATGTCGCTTTTTGCCCGACATTGTCTATTAAAGATATACCGCATAAAATCGATCACTTTCCGGTTTCGTATTCCACGGACGTCTCAAGCAAATTTGCGTGACAGATGATTTTTGCCAAAATACGATTTCTGGCTTATTTTTCATCGAACAAAAAGAAATGTTTGCCGCCGAACAAAGGGGGGAAATCCGATAAAATTAATCGAATTGTTTATTTAATTCAGCCCAATTTTTACAAATTATCCACGGAACTGTTGTAGAAAAGACGCTGTCCAGAGAGTTTAATTAATCAACAGAACTTATTGAGTAAATTAGCTAGTCTCCCTGTGCTGAATTGCGTGTTAAACGGGGGCGAAGTTGAGACTTGCCAAAAGCACATTATTAAATCGATCTTTCTTTAATTAAAAACACATATCGGTTAAGAATGTTTCCATTATAATTCGTAGCTGTGAGAGTCAAATCCCTTGCACTACACTACACGATCGTGCTATGAAGATTCTCGTATTGTAGACATTCTACTAGACTCGATTTGCGTTGGATTGGGACGGCCTGTACCTCGATTATAATCGGATAAAATCGAATTCTATTACCAAAGAAAATTATTTTAAATTGTTAATGTAATAATAATTGTTGATTATGTTTATAGTGAATATTGGCGGTCTAATTATCGATTTTTCTTCCAAAGAACACTAATTTTATTTTTTTATTCCTTATTCATACTAAACAACAATTAAAGAATTGTACGATCCGATTAGTTGGCGATTTTCCAACTAATCGAATTCTACAATTTGTAAATGATTAGGCCTAAATGGTACGAAACTACTTAATCCATAATGATACATAATTCTTCCCCGATAAAACAAATTGAGACAAAAAGACAATTTTTGTATTAATAATAAAGCGTGTTAGAGTCAATAAGAAACATATATAAATTTTACATTTTCGTTTTTGTGATATCTACAATTGTTATTTATTGGTAGTAGTGTTAGAATACTTAGGCGAAGAAATATTGATATAACGCTACTCTTATCTGTTTTATTTATCACATAGTTACTTTATATTTGATGAAATTCTGTAGATACGCAGGAATTATTGTTATTTCCTTAAAAAATTATTTCTTGTAATTGTTGACCAATTGTTTTGATGCTCAAGTACATATAAAACGACTTGATTTTAAAATGTTTTACCGACAAAACAAACAGTTCCATTATAATAATTTAATCCCCAAGCTATGTACAATCATTTGTTACCATTTTAATCACCTGTAAAATACGTTTTCTCGATTTTCAATAATAATAATGTAATTATTAACAATTATAATAATTTTAATTGATTAGTGATTATAATAAAACCTTACAAATTTGCTTAATTTTCATTCCTCTTTATAAAAGCTTAACGTGATTTTTATTTAAAAAAAAAAATGGATTAAGGTGAGCTTTCGGTGTTGCATGATATAATGCATGCTAGCATTTGTACTTGTCTTAATTATTTATCATTGATTCTCAACCACAATACTAATGATTTTATTGGAATTTTTCAGATGATATAAAAACGACAAATACAAAACTGGAAAGTAACGATAACTATTATATCCACAATAATTCGTATTATTCGTACTCAAGTCCGAATTATAAGGAAGTCAATGGTAATATCAGTGATATAACAACAACAAATTATGATAAGATCGATGATATCAGTCCGGTGAAGAATCTGGCAAAGGAACAACTTTTGAATAGTATTAATGCTAATACGACTAATAATACGAATACAACAACAATTATTGCCGATATTGAAGGTGAAGTTAAGAAGAAAACAAAACATGTAGATAAGACGTATTATATTGCCAAAGAGATTTTAATGACGGAGTTAACGTACAAGAAAGATTTGGATGTTATCAATGTGGTAATTATTGTTTGTATTTATAATTGATTTCTGAAGGCGGTCTGGTCTGCGGGGCATTTCCTTTTTTCTAAAAAAACAGAGCAACTTTTGGGGAATTTATTTCTGTTTTTCACAGGGGACCTTTGAAAAAGGTCGTGTTTCAGATTATCTAAAATAAACCATATTTTCCCTCACGAGTCCCTGGGGTATTTTCAGATAAATGTTCCCGTATAAAAAGAGCTTTCTAAGTAACATTGTAAATTTCTTTTTTCGTTTTCAAACGTTTAGAATTATGGATAGCTCAAAATGGTCCTTTACTACATACGAAAATTACCTCCTAATATCGGACATACTACCGAATACCTTTAATGAATGGATTTTGTTATTTATAAGACAGTGTAAAATAAAACAATGTCAAATCCTTCGGATCGAGATCGTAGTCCAACGCAAAGATCTGACAAAGTTGAACTACTTGAAAATTGATGCATCCTATTCCGGAGCGGATCAGATCCTGTGAAAAATTTCGTATGGGTGCTCCATTTCAACGAAACGATGGAAAACGTCTCTAATTTGTTTTTGAAGTGAAGCTTCTTTAAGCGCGCGGTACGGTAGTAAATATTTTTCAAAGCGTAACGAAAATGCGAGACCCTGTCAGACAGCTGAGAGGGAAGAATGAGAGCGTTGCCATAGCATAGCTTCTACTCTCTCTGTCAGTTCTGCCAACTGTGTAAAATAAGCTCTAGGATCTAAATTTGGTATCATTGATTGATGTATAGCGCCCTTTGGAACGAAATTAAAATTTCTTGGCCTACCGCGATTTATGATTTTTGTATTTATAATATTAATTAATGGCATTAAATTATATATAAATATTGTTTTGAGAGAAGTGAAATACAGAAAAAGACAACTGCAGAAAAAATCGAGCCTTCAGACAACGATAAAAAGAAAATAAACCAATTAAAAAATGAACTTCATCTCTAACCCAAGAAGTTTCAATTCTAACGCGCGGCGTTCCACGCACTTCCATTTTTTTATAAAAAACTAATTTTATGTAAAATTAATCTACCATCCCTGCAACATTAATCCTCTAATAATTTCCATTCCAACTTGCAAATGGGAAATACAAAATCAATGCGAGAAAAACGTCTCTTTCAGCTTTTATCATTAGTTCGTGACTTTTCAGAGGATCCGCACCTTTTCTAATATTTGAATCCCACAATTCAAACTCATAATCATTTTTGAGGACTTTATTTAGTCAGTTGTAAAGGATATTGTTGCAAGACGGATCAAATCCTGTGTAAAATTCAGCTTGTAAAGGTCTTTTTTGAATCGTAGAAGAGATCATCTTAAATTTCCAAACTTTCCAGGAAAATTGACGCTTTTCCAACGGAAAACTAATGAAAATAAACACGCCAAACTTGAAAATATTATCTTTTTCTATTTGGTAATTTTTTCTGGTAAATTATGTTACTGCTGAAATTGTGTTTCGAAAAAATCGAAAAAACTGCGAGCAGACCGCAACAGACAACTTTAAAGCTTTTAAATATTAAAATTGTTGTATTATTAGTGGTTTAGAGATGAGGTTGGTCGTGAAGAGCCCGAAGAATGTTCGATTTTGTTGACATTGATTGCACCATTGGCTCAAGCCCACGGACAATTAGTTAAAGACTTGGAACAACGTCTACAGAATTGGGATGGTAGAGGTGGACCGAAAGCAACGTCTGGACGAATTGCTGATGTTCTTTTAACACACCTACCACCACTATTGCCGGTATTATCGATTAGCTTATGTACGAATTGAAATTTATTGTTTTAACGTTTATTTGTAGATTTATGAAGAATACCTGGATGGTCATCTATTGGTTTTGGAACGTTTGGATGCGTCGTTTAAAGAGAACAATCATTTCGAACAGTTGTACCGTGATTTTGAGACACAGAAAGTCTGTTATTTACCATTGACGACATTTGTTCTCAAACCACTCTATCGATTACTGCAGTATCAGTCATTATTAGAGCGTAATTTATTTAAAGTTGGATTTGTAAAGTGAATTGTTTTAAAAAAATAATATTTGTTTTAGGTTTATTAAAACATTACGGTCCAACACATCCCGATCGTATTGATTGTCTAACAGCTAGTGATACGTTAAAAGAATTAATACAACCAGTCAGTGCAGCATTGGAACATTCAGAGAATCTAGCCACATTGTGTGAACTACAACGCGATCTTATCGGTTTTGATAATTTAGTACAACCGGGACGGAGATTTATTCGACACGGTTGTTTATTGAAGCATTCCAGGAAAGGCTATCAACAGCGAATGTTCTTTTTGGTAAAAATCAAAACATTTAATTGAAATTTATTTAATCTAATTAAAATCAAATAGTTTTCAGATATTTTATTGTATACATCCAGATCACAGGCGACTTTACAGTTTCGTGTACATGGCCAAATGCCGTTACGTGGTGTTTTAATTGAGGAGCCTGAAGGTGAACTCGCCAATTACGGTCTAATTATTTATGGTTAGTATTAACGATAATAATTAAAATGCAAGTGTAACGTAACACCAAAGGTTATACACGTTTATTATTGATTCATTTTCTAAGGTTGTTTTGTAATTTATCCTCATTTATATTAAGAAAGTTGATTAGTATTTAAATTTTAATGGGAATCTAGACAATGGCGTGTAATTAAATTGAGTTTCAGTTGAAGAATGACGTGGAAATCACAATTGGTGCTTCAGTCAATTATAAATCAATCTCAAACTATTTTAGGATCGTTTCTAAATGTCTTTTTCAATTTGCTTACTTTGTTCGCTTCCATTATTACAAGTTGAATAAAATAAGCTTTACATTTACAATAGTAATACTCTTAGGGGAGTTCTTGAAGTGGCAATACATCTCTTTATAAATTTATGTAGTCATTGTGTTTTTGAAGTGAAACTTCTTTAGGCGCCGTGGGGTAGTAAATTTGTTCGGGAGCGTAACGAAACTACGGGACGCCGTGAGGGGAAACCATTCCCCACTAACAGACAGCTGAGAGGGCAGAGTCGGGGCGTCGCTTCTACTCTCAGCCAGTTCTGCCAATTGTGTAAAATAAACGCTGGGGTCTAAAGTTGGTATCACTGATTGATGTACAGCGCCCTCTGAAACGAAACTACAATTTCCTGGCCTACCGCGATTTATGTTTTTTTTTTGTATGTAGAATTTTGTTTTGAGATAAGTGAAATGCAGAAAAAATCAAGCCTTCAGGCAACGACACCAAGAAAATCAACCGATTAAAAATATGAACTTCATGTCTAACGTAAGAAGTTTCACTTCTAACGCGCCGCGTTCCTCGCGCTTTCAATTTTTGTTTAAGAATAAAATACGACAAACAAACTAAATTGAATGTTGCCATAAAATATTAGAATAGATGAATTTTTGTAAACTCTTAACACACTGACGACCAATCTTGAAATTACCCATTTTATTAATTATCTAGCTATAACCGCGATTTTGTTCTCGTAGATAATAAGTACATCACATAATGTGTTGTTATCTGTAAGTATTTCATTTCCCTATATATAATACAAAAAATACACATGGCAACGGCGCAATTAACTGACAGGTGGATGAGATCTGTGTTCAAGGTACTGAAATTTTAATGCCCCTTTTAACCCCGTTAGAGGCCGAATTTTCAAAAACCCTTTCTTTAGTGAGAGTCTAGGTCACGAAAGGAATACATGTGCCTAATTTAAAGTCTATCGGACGGATAGTTTCGGAGATCTCGTGATGAGTGAGTCAGTCAGTCAGTGAGCGGTAAATCGCTTTTATATATATAGAAGATTAGCTTCTACTGTTGGTTATGATTATTTAAAACGCGATATCTGTATAAAATCAATATTAATGTTCCGGTACCTGGAATACGTTTGGTCGTCAACATGTTAATAACTATGGCATTATCTTATAATTGTGATTGATTCTTAGCACTCCTTCACTGACTTCAAAAAGGTGATGGCTTTAAAGGTGAAATATCAAGCGAGAACATCTCATCTCATCTTTTTCACAACTGTTCTCCTTTTTGAATTGTCTACTATTTCCCGAAAGTGTCCAATTGGCCACAAAACAGTGGTCCTCGGGAGTTCCAAAAGATCTTTGATAATGCAACGTTAAAATAGAGACTGTTTCATTAAAATGTCAACATCTCTTCTTTCGGAATAAAGCATGGAACGCTTTCTACGAACTTAGCAATATATAGGCCATTTATGAAGATGAGAATACCCCTTTGTAGCTTAAGTGGAAACTGTCCAAATCTATATAATTTTCATTTATTATGAGATCTGTTCTTTTTTGCAAATTCTATTAATTTGTTTGAAGAAAACTAGACTTAAATTACGAATTTAGCCCTTTGATAAAATCTTCTTTATGCACAGTTAATTTTACAAACAACACAAACTCGGCTTGTAAAATTTGTAAAGTTTTACTGTCAATTAAATAAACAACCTTCAAGGCCCTCAAAGCATTAATAATCCGCCCTTTGACGGATAATTAATGGAAGTAATGCTACGTCGACACTCACACTCTAGCGAACAAATTTATTGATGCAGTTTGCCGTAAAAATTTACAGCGCAAGTGTGTTCGTAGCATAAGCCGTTCATGCTGTAAACCTCAATTATACTCCGATATATCTATCAAATTAGCTATAAGGGCTCTTCAAATATCAAATATTGAATTTAAGCGATTAATTATCGAGACACTTGCCTCATAGATGAGTAGAAATAATGTACGTTCGAGAGTATAACATTTACCAACTGATACCACCGAAAAGTCTCGTTAATCTTGCAAAAAAGGCATAACCAATTGACGTTAAGCCGCGTCGGCGTCGGTTTGTATAAAAAATCTATTTCGTAGCAATGTAGATAACGAAACACCAAAAAAAACGGTATAATCCCGACGACAATTTGGATAATCTAATATCAAAGTCGTCTTTTTAATCTTCCACTTGGGGCTTAACTGTAGACTATTATCGAATAATATAAACATCCTTAGACGAATCAAAAGGAATACAAAAATACAGAAAAATCAATTTTCGTTTGTATTACAATCAAAGGAAAATAAATTGAAAAAAAAAGTCCACTCTCTTGTTGTACTGCAAAACGAGTCTTTCCAAGATCTAGCCGCTTTAACGAGACCCTTGTGCGGTTTATCCTTGCGAAAACTCTCTTCTCACAATTTTGATGTGTATTATTGATTCATCGTTATCGTTGAAATGTTGACAGGCGGTAATCGTGCGTTAACAGTTGCGGCCAATTCGCAAGAGGAGAAGGAACGTTGGAAACAGGACCTACAGAATGCCATACAATTAGCGCGCGACAAAACTGATACGAAAATCACATATTTGAGCCTGAAAAGTTGCAGTAAGTTATCGATTTGTTGTAATTTAATTGAAAATTGTGTTTATACAAAAAAAAACAACAGGCTCGTCTGATGAAATAATGGATCAGTGTGGAAATGATGTTGGTACACAAACAAAGCCCCAAATCCAACGAACTAATACAACTGTACACGTATGTTGGCATCGTAATACAAGTATTAGTATGCGAGATGAATTGGTTGCAGTGGAGGTAAAAAAAATAAATAAATAAATGTTTAAACAATCGATTTTTATGTACAACTATTTTTGGTTATTATTAATTTTAGAATCAACTTTCCGGTTATTTGTTGCGTAAATTTAAAAGCAGCAACGGTTGGCAGAAATTATGGGTCGTATTTACGTCGTTTTGTTTGTTCTTTTACAAGGGTTGCATGGATGATTTCCCATTAGCTTCATTGCCATTGTTGGGTTATAGTGTTGGACCACCCGCACCGGAAGATCAAATCGGAAAAGATTACGTTTTTAAGTTGCAATACAAGAATCATGTGTATTTCTTTAGGGCCGAATCTGAATACACTTATAATAGATGGTTGGAGGTTATTGCTAGCACTACACAGGGTAAAGTTAAGCGAAAAATATCGATTAATGATGTGAATTGTATTGATACATCACCGGAGAAATAATCTTTTCAATTCGAATTTATTTTGGGGAATTAATGACGGTAGAGGGGATTTAATTGATGATTTATTCGTTTTATCTGTAAATAGTTAAAAAGTATTATTTTATCAAAAAAAATTAAGGTCTGATTTAGACATTCCTAACTTTTTAGCTTCTTTATTTTGTAAATATCTGTATATTTATATTAACAATAATTTTTCTAACAATTTTACGGTATATTTGTAATTTTAGCAGCTACAATAAATTATTTTGAATATTGAAAAGATTGTAAAATTCCAATCATAATTACATAAATAAAACATCAGGTACTGGAATAACCCGTTTTTTATCACTCCACCTCTCTCGCTCATTCTACGTTTGTTCAATTAAACAAAATATCGGAATATCGCAACTCGGAAATTTGTTAACTCCCAAATGTGTAAAGTATTTATCGTCCGCAAGCGCCGCATATAGTATAGCGAAATTTGCACCGAAATGGTGCACAAGCGGTAGTGACGGCGGTGACGGCGATCACAACAGCGACGACGTCGACGTCGGTCCTAAGTGGCGGCAATTCGTTTTCGTCTTTGAAACACGACAAATTTCGTTGAAAATGTGTTTTAATAGTGTTTGGAAAATCACGTTTCCGTTGCGACTTCTTCGAAAATAGCCAGGTAAAAGTTATGGTTTCGTAAATTTTGTGTTTTATGTGACAGTTAAGTACACCAATCTTAAGTTTAATTAAATTTTAAGACGAATTTCTGGTCGCAGTTAATTGAATTTGGACGGATTTTTTTTTTGTGTGTATTCGGATACCAATTAATATCAAGTCGAATTTAATTATAGTTCGACTATAACAGCCAGTAATATAATTTTCATATGTTAATTAACGTTTCAGCATTGGAAATCTAATCACATTATCTTATCTACAGCCCTTTGTTTACTTATTTATCTCTATTAACATATGTTATTAATACGTAATCGTATAATTATGATTATCGATTTTATACGGTTTTTTTTAGCGCGAGAGTATCGCAACTTCCCACATTTATATTCATTAAAACGATCAAGAATTGTGTTAATTGATATTGTCTTGACTCAAATTGATCTAAAGCGTCTACGATCGAATAGAATTGTTTATTACAATGACCAACACGAGGTCAATAACAATTATACAAAAAAAATCTATACAATTTTTATAAGTCTCAATAAACAAATCAATCAAGGCGCAATTCGATCATTAGACTTTTTATTTGTGTATTTCCCATTGGTAGAGTCGGAAAAATATTTGTTGTTTTGGTGGTGTGCGATGTGTGAAGGTGCGATGGATAATACCGACAGCGATATTAGAAAAGTCACACCAACTACAACAATAGTTGACCAGTCGATGTCTGGCGCCGTTCAAGAACAACAACAAAACTCTAGCGTCGATGCTACCACTAAGCACGAGTAAGTTGATTGTTATTAAGTGAACTAGCATCCCTTCTCTACTGTACACCTGACTTATTGAACTCACCCCAATTGTGTTGTGTCATAAGTTGTGCTACATGATACTAAATAAAATGACCTCAACCCTTAATAGCTTTAACGATATATGTATATTTGCGTGTTAGACTGTATTGTGTATTTTGTTTGTATATAGTTAGGGTAAGAGACAAATATTGATTCCTTGTTTGACTAATAAGGCGTGATAATGAGTCCCCCAACGAGAATTCCCAGTAATCATCAATTTACGAAATTAATACGCATAGTAATGATCAAAAGCATGCAAATAGTTAAATTTCAACTACTTCATTATTATATTTTCGAAATATTCAAATAATTTGTACAATAATTGTGTCGTATGCAAACTTTAATCGATAATAAAGGGAAATCTAAGATCGATTTTTATATTCGTTTCGTTAACACATTTCGAGGACGTAGACGGGAAATTTTGCACAAATATGTGTGCAAAGTTTTCAATAATACTACCAAGAAGCTTCCCATTGTCTGGTCTCGGCGGAATTTCTGAAGTAAAATCTTCTCTAGAAAGGAGCTCGGGTGCAAGTGATAGTCTGGGGGCCAAAGTTCCTTTACGATAAGAAACCCAAAACATGTTTTTATAAAAAGATAAACAAAACAAGACAATGGAGGCCTTTATAAGTTAAGGGCTCTGGGTGCACCCCCGTTGTGGCCGACCCTACGGAAAGTGACTTTTGACAAATTCACGTTCTGGTAATCAAAAAAATGAACGAAGTTTTTGTATTTATTGATAAACGACTACGATGACGAACCGTGCTTTCGCAAAATCCATCAACGCACGTGGAAAAATTGTTATCACTACAAAATGACTAACCTATCGAATTTATGATCTCAAAAGGACCTATATGTTGAAGAAAAAATTTTCCTCTCGGGAAAAATTTTTAGTTCAATTTTGAAAAGTGTCGGTGGCCATTTGAAGCTTCCCATTTAAATAACACGTAACAAAATTTTTGTCCGTTTAAAATGCTATAACTTTTGAACCATTTGAGATAAAAATTTCATCCAGACATATTCTTGTAGGGCATTAAATTCTCTAAAAAGGCGTTTTAAAGTTGATTTTTTAACTCAAAAATTCATATACTTACGGGATATGAAATCTGATGAAAAATTGATATGTTTTTTTCAACTTTCATAGGACGTAAGTATATGAATTTTTGAGTTACAAAAATCAACTCCAAAATATCCTTTTAGAGAATTTAATGCCCTACAAGAATATGCCTGAATAAATTTTTTATGTTAAACGATTCAACAGTTATAGCATTTTTAACGCACAAAAATATTTTATATTTATATTATTTAAATACGAAATTTCAAATGGCCACCGACACCTTTTAAAATTGACCTAAAAATTTTTCCCTATGGGATAATTTTTTCAACATATTGATCCTTTTGAGACCCCCCTACTGCAGGCTTATCACGAAAATGCAAATTTCCACTGTCGTAATAATTTTCCCCCTTTTTTTTAGTTAAATTTGATGATAATTAATAGTCTTCCTAAACTGAAATCCAGCTCTGCTTGTGAAGCCAAAAACGGGCTATTTTATCGCAATAAATTAATGTCCAACCACAGCCCAACAAAATTTTTACTCATCTTTTTAAATTTGTACACAGTTCATGCCATAAAGTTTCCCAAGTTT
Organism: Epicauta chinensis; assembly: GCA_021725515.1. Classification (NCBI taxonomy): domain Eukaryota; kingdom Metazoa; phylum Arthropoda; class Insecta; order Coleoptera; family Meloidae; genus Epicauta; species Epicauta chinensis. The sequence continues at coordinate 21,666 of JAEDXX010000316.1, read as the reverse complement.
GTTGAAGGCTTTAGATTAGGATTGCCTCAACCTTGGGGGCCCATCACTTTTAAGAGACACGTGATAATGGGCTTCAATTAAGTGGGATCGCAATAATTTTATTGGGGGTCAATGCAAAAAAAAATATTCTATCAATAAACTTCATTTATTATAAGAAATCGTGGAATCTATAGGAAATCGATTAAAGCCTTTGAACAGTTTCAGGGATCCATAATCAAAAAACCTTTACAATACCTGATTCAGAAATTACTCTGCAAAGGGGTTTGTAAACAGAAAAGTTCAAGAACCCCTGCTGAAAACAATATCATTAGCTGAATAAAACATGTTTTGATTTTCCTGTTAATATATATTTTCAATTTCTGTATAATTTTTCAGAGTTGCTGTAACTCCGATTGCTTTAATCACAAAATTTCTTCCGGCTACAACGTAAAACTTCCGCCTAAATAATTTCAGTTAGATGCGCCATAAGGACTGACGAGTGCCAATGATTAGTGATAATGTTGTGACTTATTTGCTCCTTCTCTAGTATTTTTAGCACAAGAAATTTAAAGTGGTTTCTCATTTTCTGTCGGAAGCATTTTGAAAGAAAAATAACTGAAATACGTAGAGACATCAAAAAACTATAAAATATACTCTTACTATTGGTACTGTTAATTAGAGTAGAAAAGGGCCAAATTTCGAAAGATCAAAACGAACTATGAAGTGGAATTATAGGAAATTTTGAGATTAGAAAAACCGTACACAGGCGGAGCAGTTTTAATTGCGACCAGGTATTTGGTGCTGCTACTGCGACTCAGACAAAAGCAGCTTTGCAAGGAACACTTTTACCTGTTCTAACGCAAAACAATGCAAAACAGAAAAAGCAAATTCATCACCCCGACGCGCAAAACCCTGACTACACCTACCGCAGAATTGCTGCAGGTTTTGCTCGATAACTTTATGAAAACAATTGATTTTATTAATTCGAATTGCATTTTCTTATATTCAGTTGAAATTGGAAGCTTCCAAATAATTTCATAATACGAAAAAAATCGATTTTAACTCTGGATAATTAACTTGAAACAAATTACAAAACTGTTCATAATGTAATTTCTTGAAAAGTTACTGTCTTTTGCAGGTTTTTTAATTTAAAAGAGAGCATCTAGGTCGCAAATCAAAGTTTACTTACAACACAACCCCTATTTAGAAAAAAATAGTAGGTTCATTCAACAGAACTTATAAAGTCTTACAAGATTGAAAAGATGTAGATTCGAGTTAATTAGCATATCATTGTCTATACGTTTTGTATCGTGGGGTACGATCTAAATGCCTCTATAATTTTCAAAGCCCTTATTTTACAGAATCGCTCTAATCCCCATTTACACATTTCAAGACGGGATCTGCAATTCACTCCACTCCGAGCCGGCCACATATCGCTGCAAGTCTCATTCCGTACAATTTACTAATTGTTTTACCAATCACATTAAAACTTGGCGAATAAGTAAAGCGTGAATTTAATGCCGCAACATTATCTACCAAAACAAAATATTATAGAAAAATCGAAACGTTATCATAACTAAATTTGTAGATAGACCAGTTCTTTCAATATTTGGTTTGACGGGTGAACGAATTCTTATAAGTGAATAACTGAGAAAACACATCCACCTATACAGTATTGAGTATTTATCAGTGTTGAAGTGTACGACGGCTAGAAAAGGACATAGAGGAAAATCGAAGTGAGTAATGGACAAAAACTGCGACATGTCACAGTTTACGTAGTAGATAGTGGATTTTGTCCAGCTTTTTTCATAGGATAAACATTAAAAACAACTAACAAAAACTCACTTTCCAGCCAAACTAAAACTAAAAAATAAACTGAAATGATAACGAAAACAATTAATTTTACACATGTTCTGTTCTATCGAAAAAAAGTTTCCAAATGGATACAAGTAAATTTCTTCAGCGTATTTTTCATAACTGAAATATTACTATCCGTGTCTTGAAGATAGATTGCCTGCTGATATTGTTTTAAATAATCCACAATTACGGTAGTTATTATTTAATTTAATTTATTGCAGCAAATTATAAATTAAAACAATGCTAATTAAAACAAAAATACCTTGTGGTTGATGGCCGTGGTAAGCGGTAAAATACAACTTTCTAGAACTTTAACTCGACTTAAGAACACAAATTTTTCGTTTTGAAAAACAGACCGATCGCTATAATAGCCGAAATTGAACTGTTTCGACAAATGAGAGCTTATCGCAGGAATTTCTCGATGGAAAGCAAAAAAAAATCGATAAAATAAGGACATAAACTAGTTTTTTTTTAAATAGTTTTAATAGTTGCAACAAGATAAAAGTGAATTTTTGCCGTTGAAAAATGTCTTGTAGGAAGGTTTTTGTTTTCAAATAACTACAAATATTGCCAATATCAGTGTGCTATAAAGTTTATTTTTATTAGACATTTCCATTCGTAATGTAAATATCGTAAAAATTGTATTACATGGCGTGGCACAAAAACGAGCTTTGCACCCACAAAACGAGTTGATGAAATCCCTGCCATAGGTTTTTCGGAACTCACAGGAGCCCGTCTCGCCCAAGCTTTTCTTATGACAAACAATAATCGGTGCACACACAGCATTGTTGCTGGAATTGAAGAAGTCGGCGGAATTCACTCGAAACAATCACACAAGTTAACGTTAGTACACAATGAAAATGGGAAAATTAGCCGCAATAATCACTATCACAGGCTGCACTTCACTACACTGATACTAATTCGGCTATCGCTACATAGTTGTACAATTATTTGGCAAACTCAGTTGCGGAAATGTCGGGAAACGGGAAGCTCTCAGCGTTTTTTTATTTAAAGAATCGATTAATTTTTTCGATCAATTTCTTGACGAACTGTCACTCGGTCCGTGTTAAATAAATTTTCGCAGAAACAATCGATACACAAATAACTTCCATCCATTAATTTTGAACGGCAAGAAAACCCAACATTTTCACTCAATTTTTTCAATTAATTCACGACCATCACAATTAATAATTACAGCAATTCCTCTTAAAATCATTAAATTCTTGTATTACATCTTACATTGAGCTTTTAAGGTTTTAATAAATAACGAAGCAGAGCTTTTTAATTTCGTTCCAGTTCGTAATATATAAAAAGCATTTCTATTACTTAATCATCTCACCTAAACTAATCTCCTGGAAATAGCTAAAACTTTCTTGTAATGTTCTTTAAAGTATGCCTTTAAAATAAAGTAAAATACTAATTGTTGTGCAGAAAGTCGTCTAGACGTTTATGAAAAGTAAATCAATGACGCTGTTCAGCTCGATGATTTTTTCACTATTTTTTGTCAGAGAACTTTCTGCTTTACAGTGTAATTGGGGCTGAGTACCCTAGTTTTTTTTTCATTTCACACCTTATTGCTGTAATAATGTAATAACACTTATTTGTACGCTTACGTTGGAGAAATGGGCTTCAATTTAATGATTATTGATTGAAGATGATAAGAACTTTAATGTTGTAGCTATTAATTTAAACGCTTCTAGGAAACAACTTGTTGCGATCAGACTGGAAATATATAAAAAAATCCATTTAGAATAAACGTTATTGTAACATCGAGAATGTAATTAACGTTGAACGATTCAACAGGAAAATTCATTTACATTTTTTCAATTTTATTAAAATTGTTCCATTCTCTCTATTAACATCGATCGATAATAATAATTTTGTTGTTCTTGAAATTGTTAGTCTAAATAAATAAATGTGAGTTTTCCTTCCCAATCGACTTCCAAACAAAATTTATTCTATGTGCGTTCAATAAACTTATTAGAGTTGAAATTGTGTTTACCATGTACAATTAAACTGCTATCCTCGTCTAATGTATTTGTTGAAGGAATAGTTGCAAGTTTTCCCAGACACTATTAATAAAAATAACGAAAAGAGAATGCACGTTGAAAAGAAAAACTTTACACAAGATTCAATGACGTGTTTCTTTGCAAACGATGAAAGAAAAACGAGAACGTTGACATTATCCACGAATGATCAACGTTTGAAGGCGAGTAAGTGGGAAAGGAGTGTAATTGAACTAACGGGAAACATGCAATGTTTCATGTCGCACCTATTAAAACGCGACACATTCTTATCCGAATTGATGGCAGGTAAACTACATGGGAATAATAACAATAGTAATAAAACGTAACGTTACAGTCAATAATAATCAATTTGACAAAGTGTTTAAGTACGGATTCCGTCTATATAAATTCAATTTGAAAGATGTATGGGTGCTATCTGATTTACATTTTTATTCATTTTTACGTAGCTATATACAGAGCAAAACTGATTTATTCTTGAAAGTGTACGAGTCGTTGCGAATTTCCATCATTTTTTAAACAAGAAAATTGGATATTAAGTAAACCGAAATAAAGCACGTAAAATTATAAAAAAGTAGCAGGAACGATACCGACGTTAGTCCCAATATTTGATAATTATTTGGCATTCATCGATTGATTCAAGGTCTTCTAAGGGTTCGCCAGATAGGACATGTGCGCCTTGAGCAGCCCAAAATATTGATAACTTTGCGAAACGGTACAAATGAATATTCTCCTAATCTGTGTCAGGCTAGCAAATCGATTTTCTGGTGTCCCATTGACTGCCAAAAGACTCAGAGGGTTGTCGAGCTCCTTCTATCAACAAAATTGATCACTTTCCATACTTACGTCTTCCATAACAAGTCGAAGTAGTTCAAATGAAGAAGGCACTCATTCCAGACTCATCTAGGGTGGAATAAATTTGATTTCTATACAAAAATATTGCGATACGCAACTCAGAAGGAAAGTCAACTCTGCTAGAACAAAGAAAAAAGAGATATTTTACTGACAATTTACAGGCGAGCTATTCCAAATTTTTTGAGATGCAGTTTTGAATGACGGCCGTAGATGACTGCAGACACAATCAACAAAATATTTAAAAAGTAACCAAATTTGACCAAAATCTTTTTCTCCCTTCAAAGAGTCTTTGGGGAGGCTTTGGTTTCATTCAGTGAGCAACGGATCTGGATTTCAGGGGGTTAAAAGGTTAATAATTCACTCATCTGGATGTTCCAGATGATGATATAAGGAAGAAAGGGATTTTGTTCCTTTAGGTTTCGTTTACGTAAAGGAACGATTCCAAAACCTTGTTTCATCATTCCACAACGCCAAGTCCATTATTTAACCAATAATCGCTTCACTTGTCCGAGCCATTCGTATAAAATGAATCCTGAATTATATTTATAAAGTGATGAAAACGAATTTTTGACATTTTTATTAGTTATAGATGAGAAATATTGAAAAATAGATTTGAAAATATAGCTCTTAGAGCGACTTGGGATTCGTTCCAAATCGCTGTTGAGCCAGATTCGTTCCTTTGGGCTGATTCATCCCATAACTTGAAAACAACATGGATATCTCCATTGGACTTCATCTAAAATTTTTACTTTGGTCATAAGGATGAAGTGCGGAAAATTTTGGCAATAAGTTTATCCGATAAAGCAAGAGCCACTGTTAACAGTATTATAGATTATTGATTCTTGTATGAAACAACGTTTTATCTTTGTGTCTCAGTTTGATGCTATTTTATTGTTTTTCTCTATACGTAGATAAAATGCCATCACTGTAGAATCTATTCTCAAGCGCATTGTGAGAATATTTTAAAACTTAATAACTTAATTAAACATTCGCTTCGGTAGCAAATTTCGAGAGGCGTATATTGGAAAATAGACAAATTTTATGAAAGTTGGTTCGTACCGTAATTATCACGAAATTTGAAGCATCACTACATGTATACACAGACTCGTATCCGAACAAATAGCGTATCTTCTTACTGTTAGTAAATAGTTTTGCAAATGTTCGGAACTATAGTAATGAGCTTGCAGAAACGTGACTTTCTCATATTCAATAACATATTTTTTGATTGTGACATAAAATATGCTAACTTTCCAAATACACGCCGAAAGTTTGCGGTTGCCCTTAGTTTGATTTTTTGTTGAAACTTCATAATTTCAATATTCACTATTACATTGGTAAAATAATTGGACTAAAATCGTAAAACCTTCGTCAGGTTGATATGAAAGGCTTTTGAACGAACTTATAGCTTTATTCTCGCAGGTAAACTAAATTAAGAGTAGATGAGGAAAGTTTTCCAATAGAGATTATAGCTCTTAGAATCTGTGGCAGGGAATTTGTCGTAAAGCAGTTTAATGGAAAACACAGATCTTTGTAAATCATAATGTTTATCTACAGACTAAAACAATAGGAACGATTCTACAGAAGACAGAGTCCGAGTCGAAATTTAAGTCCTCGTCAGTACTTGGATTATAAATAACAAAGAAATTATGTACTGTTTAGAATCTAGTAAGCTCTTCTTTTTTCCACTTTCGGCCCTTACTAGTACTTAGGTTCGTGTTATAAACACTTGCAATACATAACAGAGCTGTAAGATCCTAAATAGCACCTAATTCAAATCTAAACAGCACCTGTATGGATCTCCGTAGAACTTAAATTTCGACTCAGGAGATCATTCAGTTTTTTGCAATTGTTACGTGTTTGTGAAGTAAGTCAAGTAAATCGGCCAGCATTGAATAAAGACCAACTGGAGCTTGAAATACGATACAGTCGGATCGAGTAAAATCATATCATCGATTCACTGGCTATTTCCCTTCTTATGTTCTACACGACTCGTACGTCTCGATATAGTCCCGATTCCCACGACTAGATATGTGTTGAATTCACTGCAATTTTAATTACACACTGTTTTTACACCGGAAATAAGAATTGAATAATCGAAAAAGATCAACCACTGAAGCCTGACAGATAAGTAATTCGGGAATTAAATGGTGAAACATGCTCTTTGAAAATTGGAGATAATTTTCAAAACATCTGGTTTGGGACCGATTCTACAATTTGATTTCGGTACAAATTGAAAAAGCGAACTTTGAATTGTACTTTATCTCAATCTCTCTTCTTCGACTAACTGCTTTTCTTGTTGTGACAAAAATTAAGAAGTGAACGTAGAATAACGTGAGGAATGTCAGTCAGAATGCAAGTTACAGAAGAGCAAACTGAAATTTATTCGGTGAATAATGGAATCGGCCCTTAATAATATAAAACGCTACCGAACAGTTGATAAGCAGCGGCTTAATAAAACACACATTTCGCTGAAAGCCTTTGAGTTGGTTTAATTGAAATAATACACAAAATTTACGAGACTAAATTTGGACCACAATTATAATGAAATTTGAATGATTTATACAAAGTTATGGATCAAATTTATAATTGGTTCCGGATAATAGCCTCGGAAATGTTTTGAAAGAAAACAATGAGCAAAAATGTGTCGATCCCGTTAACAAAAACATGACGGTTTTAATATTAAAATACATTTTAGTAGTAATAGATATTTAGTGCGACAATTATCTAGTAATTCTATCCGTAGCACCAAGCAGCCGGTAGTCGAGTTGTTGATTAGTTGATGTTCACGATTTCATGATTTCCGATGTAACGAGTTTGATTATTCATTAACGCCTAGCAAATAAGTAATTTCGGTTATGAGGTGTGAAATGGGACTTTTTTATCAAGAGTAAAGTTTAATTAACAATATACACCCTCCTGCAATACAACTATGGCCTAATCAGATACACTTTTTATAAACTATATCTTCCATAATTGTCACAATTAAGTGGTGTTCGAGTATCGGCCAAAACAATGACAAAAGAACATGAAAAACATGTTTAGTTTAAAGCTATTGAGGAAAGTTTCATTAAAAATGCTGCAACTTTTGAACCGTTTAACATGGATAATTTTATCCTGCATATTCTTGTAAGGCATTAAATTATATAAACATATAGTACTTTGGGGTTGTTTTTTTTTTAACTAAAAAATTCATACAGTTACGGGCTATGAAAGTTGAAAAAAACGTATCTATTTTTCATCAACTTTCATAGCCCGAAAGTATATGAATTTTTGAGTTAAAAAAAACAACTTTGAAGCATTTCTTAGGGAATTTAATGCCCTTCAAGAGTGTGCCTGGATAAAATTTTTATCTTAAACGGTTCAAAAGTTATAGCATTTCTAATAAACCATTTTTTTTTGCGTGTTATTTAAATGGGAAATTTCAAATGACCACCGACACCTTTTAAAATTGAGCTAAAATTTTTTTACAATGGGACAATATACGATGTCTTTTCGGTTTGCCAATTCTGGCCGATTACCTTCAATTGCAAGCACTGTTCCGTTATCGATGCGTCGCTGTGGATTTTTCTGTGGGTGGATCACTGAGCATAACTTAAACTGTGCTTGCCCTATGCATCACTGTTCTTTTTTTTTAAATCCCATTTTTCTCGGCTGAGCTTGAAAGGAGGAATACCTTTGTAATACCAAATGGATAACATAATCTTGTTTTGATGAAGTTCACCTTTGAGGTGGTTTGTGCTGATTTATTGCGACTGCAGTATGATCGTTTTCGTGACTGATACTATCCACTTTTCATCACCCGTGACTTTCCTTTTCAAGCAAGGGTTGCGCTTAACGTGCATATCGCAAATATAGACTCGTTGTAATAGATATGAATCTCCTTCAACTTTTCTGCAATCTACCCCACATTTATTGGGATTCTGTAATTTATTAATATCTATAATTGTAAAACAGTTTCTGTGCTAAATGTGTCTCATATTCATGAATTTCATCGGATTAAAACTTACTCGAGAACAATTTTTTTATTTTGCAACATAACAGCTTAAAATATGAATCCGTTTCTTGCGTTTTTATTTTATTATTAAAAAAACCTATTTCATTGTGTATTCAGTATTAATAGCTTCATTATTGATAATTTACCCAGATTTATAATTAAAACTCGTATTTGTTTAAATTTATTAACATTGTTGTCGGCTTCATTATTTATTAATACTATGTTGAAATGTTTGATGCAAACTAAATTGTAATGTCCTGTTGTGTTATCCTCTAGTGGCATATGTTTGTGTTTTAATGTGCACTTGAGCCAACAGTTGTTTAATAAAATTGCACTTTTATTTATTTCGATACATTCTATACAAACAAAAATTAATGAATTTCCGTTCTGTTGATTGCATTTATTTTAATAGTCATTGCATTATATCAAGTTTCACACAATTGCGACGCAGACATTCAATGTGTTTTACATAATTTTTTATTACTATCTGACAACAAATCAATATGCGCACCTCCAGAATTAGGACTAACAGTAAGTCTGTAACGGTGAAAATCTTTTTTGCTCGCCGATCCTCTGTTAATGTTCAAAATATATTTGCACCGATCCTCGATCGAACTCTGGCTTAAACAAAAACGATAAGAAATTATCCTTTTAGAAGATCTAAAGTGATAATATTACGTGATGAAAGCGTATAACTGGTTTCTACGCCTCTAGTGAATTTTTATGCTGTTTTCACATAAACAAACAGAATGTATTGGGTGCGCGAATTTTGCAAATCCTTTCCGTGTCAACTATAGATAAGCGGACAGATCATAAAGTGACACCGATTTGTTTATTCAGTCGGAAATAATTTAAATTTTATTCAGTGTTCGAGATTAATGATGATCTCACATTATTGCCCTATTGCTTTTCAAAAAGGCCTCATAAAACTTCTAAAAAAAATATACTTTTTTGTAGCGTGCCCAGGGGTTGAACATAGGAATATTACCCTGAAAACGCTGCAATTATTCGTACTACTTAGAGTTTCTTGACTGTGAACCCTGTTGCACCGATGAGTTTTCATTTTTTTGCAAAGAATTGAATATTCACTTCCAACGGTAATGACGATTTTTCGGAAAAAGCATTTAGCTTTTTTTTTAAATACGTGAAAATTCAGTAACTCGGTAAAGATTTCTTGCAAATGGAAATCTCTCCGTAGCCGATTAGGAAACCGATGAACTGGATCGATAACCATAAATTCTGATAGATTTATTAATAATAATTCTTCAAAGAAAGATGACGATCATTACTCTAAGAAACACGATTTTTTATCGTCGCTACTCGCCAGAATTGATATAAGACAAAAAACGACCCTGAACAAATTTGAAACTACTGTAGAATTAACTGTATCGAGTGAAACGTGCCTTTTATTATATTTCACATAGCACATCTGGTTATTTCTAGCAGGACAATCACCATCCAAATTACGTCTATAAAGCTCCACTTTTATTATTAAAAGTCACAGTGCCAACTATTATTCCCCGCTACAAAAAGCTCCACTCAACTTCAAGAGTGAACGAACCCATTCGTGTTCATTGATGAAACATCGTCATTCATATTGTATTGAATATGTTGGTCGAGATTTTTCTGAGAAAAAAGTTTCCAAAACCAGAAAATGGATATTTCTGGTGTGACCCTAGAAAATCTATACTAGTTGGATATTTTCCAATTGAGCGAATAAAGACTCGAATTTCACAGATGAATAAATTAATTTGAATAAAATTGCGTTAATTAAATCATCGGTGATATTTACAAAATTTGTTTGCATTTCAAATAAATTTAATTATCAACTGGAATTGATATGATATATAAGAAATAGAAAGAAGATAATAAAATTAACGAAGGCAACTGATCTTATTTCTCGTGTAATATCGAATTCCCTGTAATAAAACAAAGCAATAAATTCTTCTTAAATGAATTATGTCGGAAATTGGTGTTCTCATCTCGTATTCGTTTCTCTAGTCTTATTGTCGAGTTATTGTTGAATTATGGCACAATTCTGTGCACACAACTTTTCAACAACATCGAAAATTTATTTATTAAAAATGGAAAAGTTTTCGAAAACATTGCATTAGCTTCAATATTAAATCAGTTCCTGGCAATAATGTGTGTTTTAAATTGAGTTTGTTCGAAAAGTACGTGCTCAAGTATGCCGCGAAAATTGCTTTGCTATAAATTACATACGAGTTTAGCTGAAAAATAATCAACTCAATCATTATCGATTACAGGGAAAATTGATATACTTTCAAAGACCACTAACAATTTATAAATGTAACAGAAAATCAAATAATGACGAAAAATGTAACGATTACTCAACGGTTATAAATACATTAAATAATGTAGTGCGATGTATCAATTACTGTTAATTAGAAGAGGGGAATGAAATCTTGTCTCCGGAGCCATAAAGTGGTTTCCTGCTGGTGCTGAATTGATAAAACACTCAATTATCAGGAGTAAATAATCAATTCTATTAGATGTGTTACAGGAGAATTGGTTCGTATTTGGTTGATTTAAGCAGAGACGGCTTCAGGCGAGATTTCTGAAACTGAAATTCGTGTTGGTTTTGATCCAATTCGATCGAATTGTGCGAGTGTATTAAATGATAAAAAATAAAAAATACTAAAACATATCATTAATTGTTCAAACAATAACACATCACACTCCACCTAGGTGATACATGTAAGCATTTTTTAAGCATATTGGACCATATGTGCGAAAGATAAAAGCACTCTCTACGATTATAACAACAACATATAGACGTTATTTTTGGAATATAAATACATCGATTCCCCTTTTGCCCTTGTTTTCTACCTGATAACACACGAATGAACATTTACACACATGTTATAAATACACAATATCCCATTACAACGGTATAATATCATAGAGAGATTCTGTGCGAAGAAATAAATATGATATCACCGACATTATGTGCAGTACGATTATCGATGAATCGATTTGTACCGGAATTTTGCGATAATAACGGATAAATTATTGATAAAAAAAGTAGCGATCTTTCGATTGTTCCCAGAACGAAGAATTACCATACGAAAACATTGTGGACCAATGCACTGAAACGTCTATCCAGTGAACGTAAGAAACGTATCGATTTTGCTGCTGCCGTTTTCTCAATAATGAACAGTAATAATGACACGGAAATAGCGGACAACCATCCGAGATTACCATCGAAACAGGTAACTTTTGATTAAAATCAAACCAATGATTTCTACACAAACAAAAAATATATATGATTAAATCCAGAATAGTGTCGATTCGAATTACACGAACCACTGCAAAGGACCACCGAGTATCGCGGACTCATCACCGCCGTATCGAAACGACGACAAATTGGATATTTGTAGTAATTGTAATTGTAACGATCCGAACGATGCAATACGTGAAGGTAAACTGGATTTAATACGGTATTACGATAATTCAATAAATATAATTTAGCAGATTTTGCTTCCGTATTTAAACGGGGATTAATGTATAAAGGGATCTATTGGCCTAGTCTTACCAACAGTTTCCAATGTAAACATCTCGAATTGGCTTACCTTAGATATTCGCATCGGCAACGACAAAAAGCTCTAATTATTGTCAATATCGTTGATCTACTATTGAAGGTGATGTTAATTGTCAGTTTTTGAATTATTTTTTAACAATGATTTTAGGCAGCTTTAATTGTGGTGTGGGTCAGCAGGAGTACATCGGATGATCTGTCCACCCATGCTGATCAAATCATTTGGTCGGTATGTTGTATGTCGATAAACATTGCTATTTGTGTGCTGGGTTGGTGGCGTTGTTTCGCCAATAATTACCTACATTGGGCCGCCGTTTGTACATGGCTATTGTTAACAATTCAAGGATTTATAGGGAATGGGGTCGGTTTCGGTATTAAAGAGGACCTCGTTTGGTATATTCTGTTTACAATCATTGTACCGTACGCTATGCTACCGTTACCATTACGTTGGTGTATGATTGCCGGTACTTTATCATCGGTCGGTCATATTGTTGTGTTCACATGCGAATTGTTCGCCAGCGATTATTGTAAAGAGGAAGACGACGATTGCAGGATCCGGCGAATTATTGCCAATGCCTTCCTGTATTTGGCGATGAATTTTGCTGGAATGTATACGAAATATTTGACCGATCGTAGCCAGCGGAAGGCCTTTCTCGAAACGCATCGATCAATGGAGACACGTTATAAAACACAACACGAGAATGATAAACAAGAGAAACTGTTGCTTTCAGGTGAATTTTTAATTAAACCGTTATCAATGTGTTAATTAAAATTTTACAAAATAGTTTTGCCGGATTTCGTCGCCAAAGAGATGATTCGTGATATTGAACGTGAAGAGCGCGGTGGATCTTTTCAACCGAATCAATTCCACAAAATTTATATTCATCGTTATGAAAATGTTAGTATTTTATTTGCCGACATTAAAGGATTCACAGGTAGTGGTGACATTTTCACATTTATCACCGGCAAAAGTTTAATATTTTTTTCTCGTCTAGCTCTAGCAAGTCAATGTAGTGCTCAAGAATTGGTTCGTATATTAAACGATCTATTTGCACGATTCGATAAATTAGCAACTGTGAGTTCTTAATCGATCCAAAAATCGACCAATTTATAATTCACAAGGATTTTCAGGAGAATTTCTGTCTACGCATCAAACTCTTAGGCGATTGTTATTACTGTGTTTCCGGTTTGCCAACACCCAGATCGGATCACGCCCATTGTTGTGTCGAGATGGGTCTTCATATGATTAAGGCCATCCGTGATACAAGACACAAGACGCAGGTAGGTGGTTGATTTATTTGCCTTATTGAAAATTAGGGACGATTCCAAGAATAAACTGTTGAACGTTATTGGTAGTTCGATAAGTTTGTTATAAATTCGTAAAGTTCCCCTCAAACTTCAATAAAGTTACTATAATTGAATTCAGCCGGAAAATCCGGAAGTCAGTCACATTAAAAATACTTTGAACCCTGCAACGAAAATATCTATGGAAGTGGCAGATCTATTTTCAGAGAAGATTGATTTGTCTGCTAATAAAGTTAAAGGATTTTAGACGGAAAAAAGCTATGTTTTTATTAAATCAATTCTTTGCAACTTGCGCTTTATTTTAGAGGACATTCGATGAACTTCCGATTTATTTCCACTGGTTTGTTTGGAATAAAATTAGAGAAAAATCGTGCTTATTTGAGCTTTTGTTTTATTTACTTTTCAATAAAATTAGAATAAAACACAAATGATTTTTCAATAAATTCTACATCCGGCAGACGTGCGATGTTTTAAAGAAGGGTAAATTATGCGGATGTATTTCGAAAGAAAACTTTATAGAATAAACACTCCCACAATACTTCGAATGTAGTGCAAGAGATATATTCACACTTTCATCCTGTGAATTATCCAATTTATTCGAGATGATCGGGTGCTAGCACACTAAATAAACGTGCATTTGAAATACTTTCCAAAGCTATTGCAGTTTATCTCTGGTACACGCAAAAATGTGTCAGCTATCTATTACTTAGAAGGTTTCATTATATTTTTTCTACCGCGAAAGCTCTTATTTGCGCTTCACTATAACAAAACTTAAAAAAATGCATTATTAGTTTAATTGCTCTAATTTGAGAGACACGTTTAACAAGGGTGTGAAATAAGCAAAAAGATGCCTGGTTGCACAGACTTTTCGTTATTTCCATAAATGGAAACATAGAATTGGTGGATGCGCCAGGCAACTGCGCCAGTTCGACACTTATTGGAAATCATGAGCTTTCTCCATTACTGCAAAGATAGCAGTAAACCTCGATTAGTCTATGTAGTTTGAACGATATTAGCCAAGTATCGAATATTTTCCAACTTTCGAAAATTCGCTTGAATAAATTACGTACAAATTTCCCACGAGACTCTTTATGCCGATCACATAATCGATAAATCTGCTGTAATTGATTTAATCCAGTCATCGTAAGTAAAACGTCCACCAATCTGGATTCTAATTCCCAAAGCAATTGTGATGTTATCGAAATTAATTATTGTCTTTATTTTAGTTTCAGTAATTTTTGTACGTGATTTTTATTGAAAATAAACTCGAAATTAATCGCTCAATTTGTTAGGAAGTGAATTAATAGATAGATTAAATTGCGTCTCGGCTGATTTAATTTTATTTCAAGTTTGTAGGCTTTTGTTGTCGCAAATATTGTGTGCTCCTTTACTTTACCGCAATCGGTTAATTGAATTTCATTATAGAAACTGTAATTTACGGAAAAAAAATAGCTTCACGTATTACTAATCTGATTTGTAGCAATCTATAAAGGACGTCTTCGGCCAGAAGCTGAATTTATTATTTTGAAAGATAAACCACTTAGTGTTTTACGGACGGTTAAACTTCAAGCTCAACTTTAATGAGGTTGTTGAAACTGGATTTGCCGTTCAATTTTAGATAAATCCAATCGAAAAATATCGGCTTTTAGTCGTGACATACTTTAGATGGTCTTTAATTTGTTAAATAAATATTAATTTATAAAATATTCCCGGCGTGCAAATTACATCGAAATTACTCAATTCCGGCGCTTTATTTCTCTATAATTCCGTATTTTATTGACGGAGGCGTAGCTTTATTGAATTAAAATTAGAATTTTAACGGTAACCTTTTTTGTGTTCGATTTTCAATTGAATTTTCCAACAATCTATTAAACTATTTTCAGAACTGTCACAGCAATGCATATTTAAATAAACGAGCATTTTAACATTCACTAAGTAATTTTCAGTTTGTTACGTTGAATTATTTTTCTTGACGCACAACGATTTGTTGAACAATGACTTATCGGAAGCTAAATAGTGAGATTTAGCAAATTCCCTATGGAAAATTTGGTGTAGTTACTGGATGTCTACATTAATTTATATTAAATATCTCAAAATATGCACGTTTTTTCTCAAGATTGTCCAGTTCTGAAGGTATAAAATACAAGGAAAATAATATCCGAAAATAAATGATATGTTTACGCAAGCCACGTGGTGTTTCAGTAGTGTTTCTTGTTTGATATCTCGGATTATGGGGTTGCTTATCTTTGATCGCTATCATAATAAAAGGAACTCTCTAATTTCGAACAGAACAGTAGTAATAACTAAAAACGTTGTCTGTTATTGCTTAGTTTCGTGTGAGGAAAAGCAAACAGCATACAATAGACTCGACCAGAATGTTTCAAGCCTTTTTCTAGCAGCCGCAGATGTCACATTTGATGTATAAAATAATGGGCGTCGCGTTTTTGCTCCGGCTACTCCCAATTGATTCTTTCAGCTGATCTTAATCTTTTTTAAAGTTAACAATTAAGCAGGGGCGTAATTCAACTCTAATTTCCACCGGTTCGGTCAAACAATGAAAAAGAAGACGGCTTTGTAATTTTTGAGATCTTATATGACTTTTTGGCATTCCCAGAATAGATAGAAAGACAGTGCTGGTCAATTAAAGTCTTGACGTCTAATTTCTTTATATACTTTTCCACATTAATTAATTAAAAGAATAATGTGGGACAGCCTGTATATAAATTATCGTTGACGTTTAGTTGTACAAATTTATTCATAAACTGGATTCTGTTCATGGACAACTGAAATATTTGAAGTAGAAATGAGGCTCCTTTAACTTGTACCTATTTACCACTATTTACTTAACGAAAGCGATTTTAATCTGTATTACAAACAATAATAAGTTATATGTCGGGATCGGCATTTTTTAGCCATAATATACTCAACATTTCTTTTTCCCAAACTCTCAATATTAAAAATTAGGTTTTACAAGTGTAAAGCCCGTATTGCCCCAACAGACTTTCTTGTTTTATCATAGTGTTCTTAAAAGTAAAACCATCTTGAATGCAAATTCACGGTGTATAATAAATAGTAGGAAAGTTACTGTAATCGTACCAACCCCAACAAATACAAATAAATATGCATGAACAATAGAGTTGATCTATAATTTGTTTACAACGCTATTGTTTGGTCGGGCTTTCATTCTATTTTAAAACGTTTTGTTTGGAAAAAAACGAAAAAATTCTATTTATCAAGAGCTAAAGAATGATTTATATCATTTAACTGCGTCTGCTTTTTATCAATTTGTCTAACAAATCCCGGAATATTAAAGTGCACCTTTTCAACTATGAAACTTTTAGAATTGTCTGTGAAAACAAACGACACGAAAAAATTGAAACTAATACTATAAAACAATGAAGTTATTTTTACGTAAGTCACATGGTGTTCAATTGTTTTCACGTGTTTGAAACATTGGATTACATCGTTTTCTTCATTAATGCAGCTCAATGTAAAAAATTAAGAAATTGTATTGTTATACTAATGATGACATAAAGCTGATATCATAAAGTTGATGTAATAAAGCTGATAATAACTGTTTGTCTTATTATGCAGCAAAAACGACAACATACATATAAGACGTCGTATTTACTGTAATCAAATGCAGTTCCGCGAATACAAGTGACGTTGCAATATGGAATTTACCGAAGACCAAATAAAATCGATTTTAGTGAATTTGGCTAAATTCCATGCGTCTAATTATGCACTAAAAAATGAATGTAGAATCAAAGGTAAATTGTTAAACGCTGAAAAATTAGCATCAATGGGAGCTTTGAAGGCATTTCTCGACTCGAATCCAAGTAGTAAGATGGCCACAATTGAAATTTTGAAGAAGATTGAAGATGCATTAGTAAAATTTGAAAGTTTATCAAAATATACAGTGTGTCACGGAAATTTGGTGAGAAATAATATTCTATTTGATCCACACAAAAGATGCTGCAATTTTCTAAATTCTTCCGACATGTATCTGCCTGTGCTATTCGATGTCGTTGCATTTCTTGCCCAAACAAACGTGAAGAATTTGTACGATTTTGAGAATAAACTCAAATTTTATATCAAAGAATTGCTTGAATTATCAAGCGAAATGGTGGTAGTATCGAAAGAAGTTGTCAAGAATTCTTATCAAATAATGACTTTATTTTTCACCTTACAAGAAATATCGAAATCGCCCCAATCTATTGCAACTGTAATTGATAAATTAATTGACGCACTTTGGATAAATCCTGCAATTCTCGAGGACTGTATTGAAGTTATGAAGAAAGAGCTGAAAACTACCGAATTTGTGATTACAAACTACCAACAAACGCCTTTTAACGGACGTGTCGGCTTCTTGGGCGAACATTCAATTTTGAAAATCACCACCAACAATTCGTCTCAAGATTACAGTTTCTTTGTAAAATCGACACCTGAAACCAGCGGCCAAAGGGATTTCCTTAATGAAATGAACGGTTCGTTTAAGGAAAATCGATTTTTTGGTAAATACCGGACATTATTAAAACAGCAAAACATCCACCTGCTTGACGACTGTATTCCGACTTGTTACCTATCGAATGAAGAGATATTAATCTTACAAGATTTGAGCAGTGAAAATTATATCAGTTTTGACTGTCGTTCATCATTAGGCTTAGAATTCACAAAAGCTGCATTGAAATCATTAGCAAAATTCCATGCAAGTGGCTTAATTTTGGAAGAAACAATCAGTCGACAGTTGCAGCAGAAGTATCGTTTGATTAACGACTTCCAACAAGAACTTAAAGAGGGTTTCTATAGTGGTAAAGGCAACTCCTGTTTAGCACTGAAATCTACTAGCTACGGTATTGTTGCCACTCTCGAATTGATTGGAGCTGTTTGTGAAATTAATGGTAAATCAACTATCGAACTAATGAGAGAAAGTTTGTCTAAACAACCGATTTTCGTGCAGCCTTCAGATAAATATCGAAATACCATCTGTCATGGTGATTTATGGACGAAAAATCTAATGTTCAAAACTGATAAGGACGGTGGTATTCATTGTGTGATTGTTGACTTTCAAACCCTTCGATATGGACCGCCTGCACAAGATATTATGGCATTTCTGAATTTGGTTAGTGATCGGGAATATAGGAAACTTCATTTGGTAGAATTACTAGATTACTATTTCGACGAATTGAAGGAGAATTTAGACGATTATAATTGTGGTGATATTATTAGTCGCAACGAATTTCAGGATAGTTGCAAATATTATAAACAGTTCGCTTTAACACAACGAGTGAGTCATGCGCAAGTTGTGTCATTGAGCGGTGAGTCAGCAACTGAGACTTTTAATGATCAAGAGAAAGCTCGTAAGTTTATGTTTGATGTTGGTCGTTACGATGTGGTTAAAAATGCGTGTAGTAAGGATGCAGTTTATAAAGAATGGAATTGTGGTGCTGTTAAAGAATTGCTTGATTTCTTAATAGCACAATTGTAGCAGTATTATTTAGCAATAAATTCAAAAAAATCATAGAAACTTTCATTATGCTGCATAAAAGCCTCGCTTCTAGTTTTTGTCATCTGATATTCTAAAATTAATTGCCAGAGAGAACTTGCGAAAGAGTTTACTTTACCATCGAGTAACGGTAAAATGTTTACTTTACCATGGAACACCCATAGCAACCAACAGCAAAAAAAAACAAAAACAATTGCTAGCTGTTTAGAGAAATAGAATAGCAACCATCTTGTACTGCACACGATGGTATAATCTCTTTTTCCTCTCGCAGATTTGGATAACTCGGCATGCGCCCTCGTGAGCCGAACTTCCGCTCGTGGATAAAGTATGACTTTAGCACCTTGAATAGGATCTGACAGCCCTGTCGGACTGTCAATATGGCATGGGAATGATATAAACAATGTTTTTAAATAAATTAACACCAAAAGTTCGAAATCACAAATAACAATAAACGGTCATAATGCAACGATCAACTACGACAACCTTTAGGCCGTTTATTAAGGCTAGACAATTAATTAAACGACTAAATAAGCTAGTTGACTCCGACATATACATTGAAAAGGAGCATTTCCCTTGTCTAAAGGATGTAAGAATCCTGGTTGTTTCCCTCTTGGTGTTTTATAATACAAGCAATTGGTACATCTATTGAAATACGACGTCACTGCTTCCTTCATTTTAGGAAAATAATAACACTCCTTCATATGCGATAACGTTCGTTACAATCAGTTCTTACCACGAACAGTAGGTATTCCAATTAAGTAAACCCAAAATCTTTCTAAACCACAAACAATGGCTAAGGCTTCTAATTTATAAGAATGATATTTCGATTCTTCCGTAGTCGTCTTTCTACTAAAGTATGCTACTGGATGCAATTTCAAATCTTTTTGTTGTTGAAACAAAACAGCTGATAAACCACACGAGGATGCATCAGTATGTGCTTCTGTTTTAGCATTTGGATTGTAAACTGGTAATAATGGAGTGTCTTTCAATTGCGACTTCATGAAATCAAATGATTTTTGTTGTTCGGTGTCCCATTCAAAACCTTTCGAAAATAAATCAGTCAAAGGTTTAATGATTATTCCAAAATTCTTAATAAAACGTCTAAAATAACTAGCCAACCTGTCGAAGCTTCGTAAGCTTTTAATATCAATTGGCTCAGGAAATTTATCAATACTTTTCAATTCTCTTTTACCAGGTAGAAGAAGTAACATTTTGGTACCATCTCCCTACACATGAAAAACCTTTCTTAAATTCAATAAACCTTGTTCAAATGTTTCTGATGGAATTCTAATGTCATCCAAATATGCCAAAGCAACATTATACCTCAATGATTCAAGCACAATATTAATTAAACGTTGAAAAACAGAAGGAGCGTTACATAAACCAAAACTAACACGTTTGAAATGGTACTGTCCATCAGGTGTTACAAAAGCTGACAATTTTCTTGAATCTGGCGACAATGGTACTTGATAATATCTACTAAATAAATCTAAACTTGAAAAATAACATTCATTTTCCAGCGTATCGAATAGATCATCTCGGTAAGGGTTAATGATCGTTAACATTAATTTCCATTTCAATTTTATTTGTCAATCCCAATTATTTACGTTTTTCGAAATTAAATCTCTATATTCAATCAACAATTCTAATAACTGATGCTTTTTGTACGAATGATGCACCTTGGAATCGCATTTCTATTCTTACGAATACCACCTTTAATGCATAACTCATAATTTAGCAAGTCGGTTTCTACTGATACATGCCCTACATGATTATTTGGAATCACAACAGTTTTATTAGGATAAGATTCAGCAACTGGTAATTCTCTTGTATTATATTCAATTTTTAATTCATCACATGTACCTACTCGTTATTTTAATATTTGATTGCTCTGTAACGGGATGTACAACTATTAAAGGAATCTTCTGAGCTTCGTTTGGTACTACATATAATTGAACTTTAGTACAAACATCATCGATTGAAAATATGGCAGTAAATAGTTCCAACAGCTTTACAATGCCATTTCCAAAACTAATAAGAAAGACCCGATGCTTTAGCGTCGCTATCTTTAAGAGTTACACAACGACTTCCTAAATCGATGTAACATTCTACCGATTTATTATTAATAAAAGCAGTTTTAAAATATTTAGCATGTTTTATTATTACTTGAACTAATAACTGACTCTTTTTTCTTCGAACAATCACGTGCATAATGTCCTTGATTACCACATTTGAAACAAGTAATTCTTTGAAGATTTTTTTTATCACAAGCCATAGAATTATTATCTGAAGAGTTGGAATTTTTAAATTCCGTATCGCGAATATGTCTTGCACCGGATTTCAAATCTGACAATAATGTACATGACATTATCTCAGTTTCGATTTTTTTTAATCCGCTTTTCAATAGAGAGATCATTTTTGACAGAATCAAATTCAGATAATACGATATCAACTCACAATCCATTTTTATATTACTTGGATACAATAATTGCACCTTGGATATAATTTTACTTCTGAAATTATTATAGTCACCATCAGGTCACATGATTTTTTTAAGATATAGCACAACAAAATTCTATTTATCAAG